>JBBPMM010000204.1:0-43895 GCA_038090335.1 Solioccasus polychromus | reverse complement strand
TCGGCACGACGTCCTCCGTCCACTGTCGGTTCGTAAGCGAAAGGTGTACACGGCAATAGCACAGCAGCAGGACGACGAGAAACGCAACTTGTCCGGACCCCAAGACATTGACAAACGACGTCTTCCCTGACGCCTACGTATGTTACACAACGCATCGAATCGTTTCCGAGTCTTTATATACGCAAAAGAGCAGCGCACCTGTAACCCTACCACCGAAATCTCGGCAGATTTGGAAAAGAAGATGCTATGCGTAGTCGTATCCCCATCAGTACATTGGCTTTCCCCATAACGCGACGGTCGCAGGACGGGCGCGCAAAGACGCACCTGGTGAACCAGAGGAAAACGGAGGAGAGAAAGGACATGGTTCGTTGTCGGCCTGGGACGCTCCACAATGCCTAGGGTGCCGACGGCACGCGGGTCAGTTCCGCGGAGTTCAAAAGTGTTCTTTGGACGATGCGCGCCGCGGCTTTGTTCTTGGATTCGCCCCCGATAATGGGACATCTGGTAACCTCGAACGACCTACCCTAGACCCTGCACCATGCCGCGTGGCGCCCACGATGCAGGGAGTCCTTCAAACGTTGTTAGAAGCACGGCGTTATGGGTGGCAGTATAACCTAGTAGGTGACAGCCTACGTGGGTGCGTATATGGGTTATACTGCACCTCCTTTTTTGCGAGTTCGATTCTCTCCTCTGTCATCTTTCCGGTGTGATATTTGTATCCTGACCACACTTCTGACCTCGCATGTCCGGATAAGCAAGTTACACAACATCACTCTGCCTGATTTCTGATTATATTTCTCACCGCACACGTCGAGATGGCGCACTCCACGGTTCCAAAATGTTGTTGATTTAATGTATAGTATCTCTGCAACAATGCCACGCGGTGGGTTAGTGCGATGTTTTCGTGTCAGTTTCAATCTAAAAATAGGAACTGTTTTAATAACAACAGGAAATTTCCTGTAATCACTGTGACATGTTCAATATAAAAGGCTCGGAGGCGTGTCTTTTGGCCGCAGATTGGTCTAGTGGCAAATCATCACATTATCAAAGACATTCACCTCTCAGTCTCAGTCTGTGGCCATTTCTCTTTTTCTCACGAATTCGATTCTTCTTCGGGCATTTTCTACGAAATGGATTTATCGTTTTCATTCTCCCGCCTTTATGCCCAGATTGAATGGTACGTGAACCAGACATTATCTTTGATAGGATCATGTTTATTCATTTTTTTCATTCGGGAGGTCTACAACGCAGAGCGGACGTATGATATGCACAGAGGATTGACACCGTATGGCCGGATCATCGCGGTGGAAACAGCAAATATACACATTATACACATCGTCGAAACTTGAAGCACGGCACCGCCTAATATCCCTCCCGATTAGAGCGTCACACCCATACTATCGTTCAACTTTTGGAACAATGCCATCGTCTGTCCTATTTTATCTGCTTTTCCTTCATATTCACGATTATTCAAACTATTCACCATCTATATAAAACATTCCAGTCAATAAAAGAGTGGATATGCGATGGGAACGTACCATAAAAAGTCGTATAGCGTTTCATCCCAGAGGGAGTCATCGGAGGAGAGTATCCCGCGGACATTGTCCAGCAAGAGCAAATCAAGAGGCCAGGGGAGAAACACGCTGGGTTTCTTTTCTGGGACACTATGCGATTTAGAGACCTAGTGGGAGGTATTTGTGCGCAATTTTAAGGAGAGACGTACAGAGCCTCGCTCGAGCTTCATCAGTCCAGTCTGACGTGTGATTGCTGCTATTGATGACTGTTATATTGCAATCCTCTTTGACGTCCTTCGGTTTTGGCCATCCGCCTCCTCGACCGCCTTATTTACATCGGCGGTGTTCAAGAATCATTGACAATCAGCAGATAGGTTGTCGACAATGCGATTTAATCAGATGGTGATGGAGTCGATGAGATTGCAAGGAAGAAGTCGATTTGACCCAGAGATTAGATTTAGAAAGACTCTGAGAACCAAAGGGGGTGCAGCTTTTCAAACCGCGCGTGCCCGGCGCGTACTACTAGGGGCCAATTATCCAAATATATACCAAAGAGGCTCCCCACGTGCTCGAAAAAATACAAATGACATGGTCCGATCGCGGGTTGCTCTGCAAACATGTCGACCCAACGCAAAGACGTCTACCTCGTTATTGGCGGCAGCGGTTTCGTCGGCAGACACATTGTTGAACAGCTCGTCGCTCGTGGCGACGTCGTCTCCGTCTTTGACATCGTCCAGCGACACCACGACGTCCCCTTTTATTCGGGCGACATCACAAACGAACAGGACGTGCTCGCCGCGATTAGCAAGGTGGGTCGTCGTCTTTTACGTCTGCAGCGTGAACTTTGAATGGCTGACCGACCTCGCTGATAGTCTGGCACGACGTGCATCATCCATACCGCCTCTCCCCAACATGGCGCAAAAGACCCATCCATATACTACAAGGTCAACATCGACGGCACAAAGGCGGTCATCAGCGCAGCCATGGCCGCAGGCGTCCGGAAATTGGTGTACACGAGTTCGGCAGGTGTCGTGTTTGACGGCAACGACGTCATCAACCTCGACGAACGGGCACCATACCCCGAGAAGCCGTTCGACGCCTACAACGACTCCAAGGCCAAGGGCGAAGCCGTCGTTCTCGAGGCCAATGGCAAGGGTGGACTCCTGACCGTTGCACTGCGGCCCGCTGGCATTTTCGGGTAAGTCCTTTCGTTCGCATCTTATCCCCACTAGGCAGCTCATTCGACACGTCAGTCCCGGAGACCGTCAGATGATGGTGGGTCTCTACCAAGCCTACCAACGCGGCCAGACCCACTTCCAAGTGGGAGACAACAACAACCTCTTTGACTACACCTACGTCGGAAATCTCGCCCAGGCACACCTCCTCGCGGCCGACAAACTCGTCGACCCGACAAGCTCGGACAGTGCATCGACAGACTCGGAGACCACTCTTGTCGAATCGTCCCTGCGTTCGACCCTCAACAAAGCCCTTCCCCTCGTCTCGGCCACGACAGGCTTCCGACGTATACCCACATGCCAAGCCCGTCCGCTAGGCCCATACCTTACCCTCCCCCCTAACGCAGCCGCCATCGAAGGCGCCTTCAACGCCCCGCACGACCCCTCGAAACCCACCCACGTCATCGTGCGCAACCGGTTCGACCAGTTCTCGGAAAACGCGCTCGACGCCGCACCGACGAACCCGCTCCAGGTCGCTGGCCAGGTGTTCTTCATCACCAACGGCGAGCCGGTGTACTTTTGGGACTTTATGCGCTTCATATGGTTGGCGCTCGATCCGCCCACCGAGGAGGGGCGAAAGCGGGCACAGAGGACGCCGTGGGTGATTCCGAGGGCGTTTGGAATGGTGTTGGGGTACCTGGCGGAGACGTGGGCGGGACTGATTGGCAAGGAAGCAGGGTTTACGCGGTTCCGGGTGGGGTACAGCTGTGCGACGCGGTATCACAATATCGAAAAAGCACGGCGGGTGTTGGGGTATGAGCCCGAGGTGGGGCTCGAGGAAGGCGTGCGGCGGATGGTCGAGGTAAGTTTATTTCTTTCTGTCGTGCGCGTGTCTGCTGGGCGATGCTAACGACGAGTCGCGTTACAGTGGTTCAAGGCGGAAAACGGGCTTGCATAGATATGCGCGTCGTCTTTTTCCCTTGATTCCCGCCGAACCTCGAACTTGGTCAGCCTAGACAAGTTACATATATACCTAGCTTTCGCGTCTTGTTCGTCATATCTTAAACGAACTCGGTAGTACATATTGGACCAGAATGAACATCTTGGAGTAATAGCGTTCGCAGTAGTTCGACTTATCTAACTTGAACATACCCTTTCTTCGTGCATACTACACCTCGTGCAGTGTGAAGTAACCTGGATCCGGTACCAACGTCATTACGTCACGCGTAAGTACACATCTCGACGGAAAAAACATATATAGTCCAGTCTGCGCAGGTCATCATCCCCACCCATTTCCCCCTCTTAGATCCATCACACGATGATTTCATCACTCCTCATCTCAAACCACAGTAAAACGAACGTGATCGATAGCATGCGACGAACAAAATGTACAAATGCGTGATGGCGACAAAAAATTCCAGTTGTATATACCAATTCCTTTTCCGAGCCCTCGACTCTGCGCTCTGAAAATTCCAGCGGCCAACTATCCCGTACAAGTTACAGCTTATGCAGACCTCAGTCCCCAAAAAACATCGAAAAAGAGAAAGAAATGCAGATGGTATCCACATCGCATGCCTTGAGTGGCGCGTGTATGCGTACGGTATATCCGGCTCTTCGTCGAGCGGGCTGACGAGGGCCGGTATGTATTCGTCCAACATCTCGGCAGGACTGGACGCGAACGCGTCGCGATGGCGTAGTTGGCCCCGTTCAGGCTGCCGAAATGCTCTTCTTGTCCATCTCGGAATGGTCCGTCTATGATCAATAGGTCAGCCGTGCGCGTACGACCTGAGACGGGCAGGACTCGCCTGCGAGTGTGACGACCCCGTAGACACCTGTGCGTACTCGTTCTGCAAGCATGAATGAGCGACGATGAAAATGATAAAGTAAAGGAACGCACCCCGAGCTCGTCCTGATATGTCTTTCTCGACTCGAATTCGGTGCCTGTACCATCGCTCTCCGTTTCCCTCTGTCGAGCGTTGAAGCTGACGGTTTGAGTCGTCTAAAGATCACAAGCGTCGCTTAACCAAGATGAAATATATGAAAACGGGATAAGGGACGCACGGCTTTGATATCAGTGACGTTCAGGCGAATTGAATTGGGTGGGAGGGTAGGGTTTTTGCGATCAGTGAGAGAATCTTCTTCATTGAGACCCTGACCATGCCTGACTTCACGCGAGTTGAGACTATATTTACCCACGTCAGCGTTCGGGATAACCATAGTCATTCGAGAGGGCGCACTGTGAAAGCAAGGTGTTGACGTAGACTAGAGGGACAGTCAGTCTCGAGTGTCCGAGCGTCACAAAGTTGCTTACTCTTGCATGCAACCATCTGGAATGGTATCCAAAGCGGCTTCGACGGAACCACCACGAACTAAGAGCTGTCAGCATCGAGCCATCAAGAGCAAAACTAGTACACACAACACAGAAGTACGCCGCTTGAACGACGCTGATTGAAATGTCAGCTTCCTCATAGATGTCTCCAGAAAGATCACAAGGAAACGTACGTGAACGCTAGACCGCGGCCAATCAGCAAGGTGATGCCAATCTGCATTACCCCACGAGGTCTACAGAGCAGACCGAGTCAAAAGCTTGCCAAGCATCGGGTTATGAAGACTCACACGACCAATTCCGGGTATCGCGCTCGTCGCAACGAAAAACACAATGTTGCAGACACCATCACATCTGCCATCAGCCCTGTAGCTAAGCTGATTGCAGTTGTGACCTGCGATTCCGGCGAAAACGGAAACTTCAGTCCTCCCTAGGCACCCTGGGAAAAGAACACACACGTACCTCCATATGAGGGGTACCGAATGCCGAAAGTTGTCGATGTACAAACCTAATAGCATCGCCTCAAGTAAGCTATGTACGATAGCAAGGCAGCGCTTCTTACGAACATTTGGGCAGTGGAAGCTATGTTGCAACACAACGAAGAGTAAGTAGTGTAGTCCATGTTAAAACGTGCGGGGAGGGGAGACTTACTCAAACCAAAGACTTTTAGAATCCTCTCACGTCAAGCAAAGTTAAGGGTAAAAAACGAAACAGATGGCGTACCCAGTGCGACGAATGACAGAAAAATCTTTTGCATCCAATCAGAAACCGACGGGTGCGTAGACTTGCACCAGACGTACCAGTACCAACGTCACTCCCCTGGACCTTCCAGTGACTGCGCAAATAATAGTTAGCCTCCGGCCCGCGTACGCGATTCTAAGGGGCAAGTTTGTCACACATACCTTGAAAAACACGATATACAAAGAAACTATGGGGTGAGTCAGCCCGGGAACATCCCGGAGACCACAAGGAGATGCTTACAGGCGTGAAATAGTCGTAAGAATGACCTGAGGGTGTCGTTCAGTTGCGTTTTGTCCGAGACTAGATCTTTCGAGTTACTCACTGATAGCATGTACTGAACCTGGAAACACGATGGATCAATTCAAACCTTAAATTAACGAGAACCCTGCACTCACACAAAAAGTGCTAAGAGGAACACGTGAGCACGGTAGGACGCTACAGCGCAGACTACTTACGTAGTTGCGTATAACACGTCCATATTGACATCAAACATGATGATTAGATAATAGTATAGACTAGAAGAGCGTGTGAGCAAGGGTCGGCATCGTACGTGGGAGGCGTACACTTGAGAGACTGCGATGTCCGGATAAGAAAAATACTTTACAGGACATGGCGGAGGACATACCTAGAGCCGATGCTGCTGTATCGATTATGCTGAGGTAATATTAGGAAGCAGAGAATGAAGCAATGGGTATCGCGCACCTTGCTGTTGCAACCTGTAGAAGCCAATCTTGAGCGAAGCAAAGACAAGGAAAAAGAGTGACGCACGAGATATTTGATCAGTGGCGAGTCATTTGGGTACCGCGAGTAGTAGATGTAGCTTTCTGCAAGCAACGGATCGCGTTTTTCAGTGACAAACAAAAAAAACGTGTCCAAGAACATACGGAAGAACGTGAGGCCGTACATCACAGTTGCGACGATGAACCCAATGAAGAGGACGCCGAGGTTCTCAGTTTCTGCGGACGAGGGAGGGCTGGATACTGCTGAGCTCATTGTTGATGAGGGAGGGACTGGTCCATTGGGCAAACCCGCGCAGGTTATATTAGGACGCGACACCAATTCAATTCATCCAGCGAGTTTAGCCTTTTTTAAACCACTCTCACTATGCTATACCTATATCGGGAAATTCACTCGACAGGTCCCACGAGTCCAAGGACCGCCCCGCGCATAGTTTCCATGTCCGCGAATATAGAAATTGATCAATATAAAAAAGGGTCCCACTTTTATCAAACGGAAAAGAGAGTCTATTCAACACTACTACCCCTATAGTCAGCCCAGGGACATGATTGGCGCGTTATTTTTGCCTCCAGAGTTGAGTTTGACAAGCGAATGGACATAGTTTTCGCTTCCGAACGCGAGGACGATGATGCTCTCGGGTCGAGTTGAACCGTATGCCTTGAGCGACTGGATTTGCATTTCCGCGAAATAGGTGGCGTATGTGGCTATTTTAATACGGTAACTTTTCTCCCCTAGCATGGTAGTCCGAAACAATTCAGATTCATGCTTCGAGCTACCGATTGACACGATAAGAACGCACCTACATTAAAGCCAACCCTTCAATTACATGCCTTTGGCAGTCGTCTATATTCGGTTGACCGATACCATTGCCGGTTATTAATCAGCAATGTAGAGGCACAGTGGCGTTTTCATCGTTTCACCGTCCTCCGGCGCACTTCTATTTTGGTCGATGATGATAACGCCACACAAGCTGGTATGTATTCAAATCCGCCGCTCAATATCTTGAGGGCCAACATTTTTGTTATTTCGTATCGAACAGGGTATCGTCCCCGTGAGTTCTCTTTTGACGTGGTTACCGACGGGATCCAGGAACTCCCGTTGAGGAGAGAATATCTGGGCGGACGGAGATTAGATTTGCCTTCCCGAACACCTCTGAACTGTGCCTTCGGCGATTTGCGAAACGTAGTAAACTGTGTGATCCGACGAGCGATCTGTTCTTCCGAACCACTGGGCGAATCGGGTGAAAACTATTCTTTTATCCTATGAAACAATACTCCGTATTCAGCTCGGAACATTTCGTCGAAGCCGCCGTCATGATACGCGAATAAAGCCGCCGATGCAGGATGGTTGGAAGACTGGGCTCATACTTACATACATACCTTATCTGAGTCGCTTATCATTAGCGCATCTGCGTCTTGACGATTGCTAAATTGCCAAATGTGTTCGAGGGGACTTCAAACGTAAAACTGTCAGCGTAATCAGTCGCCAATTAGATAGCCCATAGAAAGCAGAATGGTACAGTAGTATCTACAACATTGTTGTAGGGGACACTTCGGGTAAGCGAAAGACAGTAATTAGCTGGTTTGGGTAAATCAGTAGCATAGCTCAAGCATTGTTTGCTCGTACCTTCACTGAGGGAGAGGTGTCTGTAACATTCAAAATAGGATGACTTTGTTTGTTGCTGTGAGCAAATACTGAAAAGTACAGCAATGAAGACACAGTCACCCACTTGGTGTCTGCGCATTCACCCTAACCCGCTGGTACGGTATGTGTTTCGCTCAACACTGGATACATGTCTCTGAGACGCGGATCGAACGGGTTTCACTATGACATCCTGTGCGGATGTAACGCACAAAGTTCTTGAGAGAAGTCTGGATACAGGATTCATGTTCCAGAGATCCTGCATCGCGAATCAATAAAAAAAAAGGCCTCACCCCATCCAAAGGACACCTGTCATCAGAACAGGTACTCTTCCTGTGTCGAAAAATGCTCATGAATGACTGTAGAAAGCTTTAGGAGTACATACTGGAGGGAGTGCTTACTGAGGAGACCAGAAGGCCGCTAAGTAGCCCACGTCGGGAGTAGACCTGCTCTATGGTGCATAATTGACTCAGTTGGCCGAAAAGGTACCGGAGCACGTTCGATTTACACCGAAAGTACTACGTAATAACACGCCTCCGGACGTGGTACGTGTTCCTTCTCCAATGGATGTGTCCCCGTGAATGCGTGTTCATCCCTACTAAAACGAAACGAAACGAACGGACGGCGACCACATACCGATCACGAGTTCACTTGGTGGCGCAGGATGGCCCTTGGCACAGCAAACGTGCGAACGAGTGTCGTTGTCTGCGACCTTGGCATCACTTCATTGTGTCTTGTGACGGGTAGAGATTACGAGCTGCGAGCCTTGGCGAGCGCATGTGAATGACAATGCAAATGCATGTTCGCAGGCTGCAGATCGTGGCGACGACTCAAACCCTGGACCTTGCTGCAGCGTGGACGTGATCTTCCAATGGCGAAATGACGGCTACATCCAGCAACTCGGACCTTCGACATAAATTCAAACGAAACAACGAGCGGATGTGGGTCAACTTAGAGTCGATTTGGAGGTCGTGTCTGAAACACGGTTACACACAGAATTGCCTAATCTGGAGGCTGTGGCTTGGTCGTCACTTGACATCGACTTGAAAGGACACTACGACTACAGAACAACAGCAAAGACTGCCGGGCACCATTGTACGTTTCGCTCTACTTGGTGAAGGCCGTCATCACGACTGTGTCTCATCGTGTGGTAATTACCAGGTACGATAAGATAGGTGTCATGAAAGAACCAAACGTGAGTATCGTGCCGAGTTCGCCAAGGACGACGACCTGGATCACAGTTGTGTATTGTTCTGCACCCACTTTACCATGATTGGGTGTTTCCTCATGGCCTTCTTTTCGCCTGTTCTGGACGTGCTTGACTGACGCAGCCACTTGTGCAAATCTCTTAGCCTCAGGTAAGCATCGTCCCTCATTCCTCCTTTTTCCGCTCCCGCCACTCGAACCACTTCTCGTTTTCTTTCATCATGGTCGAGCCGCCTAATACCGCCCCGTCTCTCCCCCGTCCTCGGCGAGGCAGTTGGCTTTGGCTTGGCCATCAGAAGATGCCAAGCAGCGATCTTGTGCAAGCTCCGCATGATCCAGTGCCGCAACTCTCGTGCAATTCGCACGCAGACACCAGCACTAGGAGACCAAGTACCCCCAGACGGCTTTCGACCTCCTCGCTATCTCAGTTTCTTTCATTCCAATCCTCGCGTTCCTCGATATCTCATGGTATCCATCAGGTCCCCAACTCATACCCCGTAGCCAATGGTAGCCATGCGCAACAGGCTGTGCAGCTACGCTCAGAAATTACCGCCCGTACGACCGGTTCCTTTGGGAAAATGGCTTTTAACTCTATGATCGGTGGCCTCACCTCCCTCTCCCTCTCTCGCACTAGCACCAATGACGAGAAAGATAAAGAAAAGGAGTCCCGCGGACGCAAGCCGCGTTCTTCTTCGTTTGGCTTTCCGGCTTCCTCAAAGGAGAAGGACAAAGATCGGGAAAAGGACGCAGCTTCTCTCGCTTCTAAGGAATCATCACGTGCTCGTTCCCATTCGCCATTTACTCTGCGTGGTTTTCGTGCCCGTGATCGTGATCGCGAGCACTCACCGGCGCCACTCCGACTTGAGGAGTCGGACAGCGAATCAATCACTTCCAGGCGTTCGCTGGGCATCCAGCCTCGAACCGCATTTACGGACGATGGGGATTCGGGTTCGGAGCTTGCTGGTGAGGAGACAGAGGACGATGACGATGACTGGAGTGATGGAGATGACAATCTTGATTCCGTCACAGAGCGCAACACAGAGCAAAATGCGCAAATTTCTGTCATGGGCGGAATCGGCGAGGTCGACGGCGATATGGACATAGATGCTGCGATGGATCCCGATCCCTTGGGTGAAGGGGTAAACGTCGTCGTGCCACCCGAACCATACTTCCCCTCTACCCTGAACCGATCTAGCTTCAGTTCTTCCCGAGGGAAACGTGGGTCTGCGAAGAGAAGAAAGTCGAAGCACCACGAGTTTCTCCCACTTGCGACTTCGCGACCGGTCTTCCAACGTGACCGGTGCACGATCACGCTCACGCAAGGTCAACCTGAATCTTCCGGAAGAAGAAAGAAGAAATACATCGTTGCCAGTGATCTCAGTGACGAAAGTAGATATGCCGTTGAGTGGGGTATCGGAACGGTGCTTCGTGATGGTGATGAATTGTTGGTATCTTCTCCCTTTTCGATTCGTACACTTAACTTCCTGCAGGCTCATTATTACCGTAGTTGAGAACGAGAATAAGAGTAAGTCTGTTCATGCGCGGAGAAGAGGGTAATCTTGAGTTTTAATGATTGCCACTAGTTGACCCACTCACTCCGAATCCCGCAGACCGGGCTACTAAGTTGCGTAGCCAACAGGAGGTAAGCTAATACTCCACGTGACACCTTATCGTGCTTATCCACCGCACAGCGTCAAGCATTTGCATACATTCTCCTTCGTCAAGCGACCTCTCTTCTCCAGCGGACCAAATTGCACGTCACTGTTGCGTGTCAAGCTTGGCACGCCAAGAATGCCCGTCATATGCTTCTCGATATTGTCGATCACCACAATCCGGTCATGTTGATCGTCGGTTCACGCGGTTTGGGTCAACTCAAAGGGTACGTCTTGCTAACTTTCCTGATGTTGCCCAGTGATGATACGTAATGTCATTCTAGTGTTCTTCTTGGCTCGACATCGTACTATCTCATCCAGGTGTTTCCCCACTATTTTTCTTTCAAGACTCATCGCTAATACCATCTTTTTAATTGCACTAATTCACACTCGCGACTCCGTCAATGATTGCCGTGTTACCAGCGCTGTTCCGTTCCTGTCATGGTCGCCCGCCGTCGTCTCAAACGCCCTCCTAAGCGCTCTGCACATCTCGCCAAACACCGCGTCCATGTGTCGCTTGCGGAGGCTGGTATCGACCGTGTCGCTCCCAAGGTCGATCACGATGTCGCGGTTATGCGCGACGAGATGCAACGCGAGGACGAACGGAGAGAAGAGGGAAGCTCGCGTGGAATCGAAGAGACTGCCGAGGTCGAGGGTGAAGAAGGTGAAGGTGACGGTGAAGGCGACGGCAGAGAAGGCGAGGGGGACTGTGGAGAAGGCGAGGGTTTCTTGGGAACCACGATCAGAGTGTAGTATGTCTGAAATGTTTAAAGGGGGGTGGGCCATTACAGGGTGCCGTCTTTGCTGGTGTATTGTGATTGGCAAACGGTTCTCCTGATCTGCCTCCCCTTTTTGTCTTTCTCTTCTCTGCTCGAGTTTTTTTTTTAAGTGTGTTATTACGGAACTGAGTATTGTAGCTGGATGTGTGCCGTTTTTCTTTCGAGAAGTTATTTATTGCTAGTGGTCTTTTCTTTGTCTTGCCAACCTTTATCTCACCCCGAACGCGGCCAGGTATCTTGAAGCAAGCATTGTTATTAGACATACCTTATGTAGATTTGTATTGTGGGAATTACGACATAAGTCAAGCTTCGAGTGCGACAATGAGCATGTCATCAACAACGATCGGTACGTTCTCACAAGTTGTAGCAGTGGCGTCTTGCTGATTGCCGGCTGAAGAGCTTCAGGCACCCTTCATTCAAACCGATGACGGCACACCAATATTAGCACTAGAATTCACAGCGAATGGCGAGTACCTTGTCAGCGGCGGGTTTGAAGGGGTTCAAGTGTGGCGAATGGCAGACGGAAAGCAGATGATAAAAATGGAGGTGGGAACCGTACACTGTCTTGCCGTCTCGAAAGATAGCGAATCAATTGCTGCGGGATCGTACTGGGACGAAGTCATTCTCTGGATTGCGAAACATATGAACAAGTCTTCAAGCACACCGAGGACGATGGCGTTACTGGTGTTGATCTCTCCCCTGAATCGAACCGTATAGTCGTGGCATCAAAAATATGCACGGTTTCTGTCTGGAATGTCAAAACTCACGAACGAGTTCTCGGTCCACTGTCACGAGAGATGGGTCAAAGGAGCGAAATACTCGACGCAAGGTGATCGGATTGCAACAGCCACATCTCATTCTGTTCGAGTGTACGACGGCAACGAAGGTCATCTGCTTGTGGAGATCCCCGTGGTAATATTATCATCGTTCAATACTGGCATTCTCTGGTCGGGTGATCAGCTCTACGTCATATCCGACGGAAGAGTCAAGCAAATTGATGCATCCGCCGGATCCATAATCTCAACATGGATAATTCCCCATACCCACCGTTCGTCCGCTTTGCTGAAACACAAGGAGTTCATTGTATGCTCCACGGGTAGCACAGTCATGTTTTGGGATACGCTGGCATGCACACAATTCGGTCTCGTTCAACACTCTGAAGATATACGTTCAATATCAGTCTCATCAGACAGAAATTCTTTCGCGTTTGGTGGAAACAACGGAAAAATTTACATTCAGGCACTTTCAACCGTAAGTGTTGCATATTTTTGAATTGCGGCATATGCGAATCACTTTATCCCTTTCCTACAGGTTTTAACCCTGTCGCATCCTCAACACCCAACATTTCAGGAACCAGACATTCCGATTGACTCTGCTACCCTCAACTTTTGGAAGCGCGCAAAGTTTATCGAAACGTTAGCATAATTATCCGGGGCAAGTCCCGTGTCCCAGAATCCAGCTCCTCACGTACTCGCGAATCGAGCACTCGTAAAATGTCATTTGCGACAGTGGGATGCGGCAATTGATGATGCCAAACGTGTTTGTCTCCAGTTTCTCCCATCGGAGTACTTATAATGATACTTATTTACACAAGTCCATTGAGATCAAACCTTCTGTTATCGCATATATCGCAACGAGCATAGCATATATTGGTAGGGGGAGAAACACAAGGGATACCGGTCGTGCGACATTGCATTCGAGATTTTCCATTCAAGTCACGTCACTTTTCTCCTTCTCATCAAGGTGTGTATCTTGTACATTTGTTTAGATGCTCATTCTCCTAGGCTATCATCGTGTTTATGGCAGGAGATTATGACGATGCGATATCGCGGGTAGAGGATCTCATCGCTACAGTCCATCTCAACTCAACATGTTATGTGATTCAGGCATGTTCCCAATCTTTCGACACATATCACATTGATGGGTGTAACAGGCATATATGTACCTTCTACACGGAAACTTACTCATGGCAAGTCAACGGTGGTGTCTAAAAAGTGACATAAGGGTCCAAGCCTGTGTCACCAGCGGAACCACAAAATTACTGACGATTTCCCTCGGTGGCAAGTCTTCGCCATTTTCATGAGAGTGGCTCATCATCGAATCTCGCAGGGTTGTGCGTTGAGGACGTGATGCATGATGATTATATAATCGCACCTCAACTAGTCGCAGAATATCTACATACCGTGTTTGTTACGGTCTCACCGGTAGAACGGGTAGTAATTCCCCGCTCTTAAGGCATTCGAGTCGCCTTTGTGTTGTCTCAACTTCTTCCCCCCTTTGATATTTCTCTTTCTAGATGAACTTTTTAAGTGTGTCATTACTGAAATGAGTTTTGCGTAATGTGTTCCTTGAGTCGTGCATCGTCTTTTTTTGGTCTCATCTTTTCTTGTCAAACAGAACAAGACGCCATATCACCGTGGAATATATCTTTCATTATCCTTGGAACCATTTGTCCATATTATCAATGGTAGCTAATTTGTGGTGCCGTCGTACGAGCCTATATGGCTTGTGAAAAAGGAGGACAACTCTAGGTCTTCAACCCCAGCCCAGCTTGTGAGCGTAATATAATATTGCCGAGTAGCTTCTAGTGTCGCATTCATTCATAGGGGGCGAAGAAAAAATCGGTAATGTGCGACCTTTGACATTTTTCCTTCGGGAATTCTGAGATAGCTTATTTACGATACAGCATCTTCTGTCGAAAAGGGTGACTCGTTGGTTTCTCGGCCGAGGTTTCTATTCGAAACTATAATGCGAAGCCTACACGCGCGGAATCAAATCATATGAATTACGGCCCTAGACCTAGTGATCGTCCAGGAATTACAACATTCCTACGCACATGCTTGATGAGAGATACGACGACGCGGTCGTGATGTAGTGTCATCGATACAAAAACGAGAAAAAAGTCCAAGCAATGTCCGAACCTGAATGAGTGTTTGGTCTAGCATGCTATTGTAGTGTGAGAGAAATGGAGTGTCCTCGTCTAAACGGGTATCGTCGTTTTTAGGTCGTTGTCCTCTATCATCTATGCCTTGTTGGGCCCTTCGACTTGCGGGCTGTAGAAGGGAGTGGAAAGGACGTCTGCATACATAAAAACCATGCAGTGTGGAGACACTCACCCCTCTGAGTCACTCTCGGTATGATCCCGGACCCGGTAATACACCATTGGCAAGGCAGATACCATGCCGGCCACGAGCACGGCCCACATCGAGAGAAAGATGTTCATGTACCTGAGAATGAGAATCCAAATTCAGCCAAGAGACGCACGAGAGAATGTGTGGCGACACACGGTGTTGCTGTGGCGTCGGCACGCCATACAATCGCGGAACCGCATGCTTGGAGAGAATTGTCTGCGCAAGATGGCAAAAGTGAGACCAAGGACGAATGGAATAGACGACATCACGTACAAAACCCAGCATATACGGAGAGCTTGTTCATGTCGTTGGACATGGCACCCATTAGCCAAAATACATATGTTTGCCACATTGAATCGAAGAAGCCGAAAAAGATCATCAGCCACACATGTGCTGGGTAGTCTGAGTTGTAGATATCAATGAGGGTCATTGTTACGACGCTCTGCCGTGTGTACGTTCTAGCAGAAGCACCATATTTAGACGCCGTGCGTTCGAAAGCGTTATCGTGTGCTTACCTTTGGTAAAAATATGCCCAAGTATTTACGACGAATATCATGATGAAGACGAGGACCCAGCCGGCGAATGCACGAACTCTTCGCCTATACCGCTTCTGGTCAAGGATTACGTGGCCAATAAAGAGAGAACCAAATATCTGAGCGGTCCAGTACGCGAGATTGTTCAATCCTCGGGCACGAATGGTAAATATGGCCGCGTTATAGTCGTTGAATTCTGTCATTCCAAATATGAATAATCAGCTTCTATAGAAGGAGTGGAAAATTTTGGGTTGGAAATGCTCACCCCACGGGTAGGTATAGTTGGAACCGAAAAACATGGGGAACAGCAGAAGGATCCATGGGTCTTCTTTGAGGGCGAGGAGGAGGCTGACGAGTTCAGTTTTCCAAGAAGGTCGACTGGTTCGGATCACTTTCGAGCCGTCAGTGCGAACCATATTGAATGGATTAGCCATGATAATCGGAATGACGATCCCGATAACAGAAGGCACTAAGAAACCAATCTAATAAACATGACTTGTAAACCTGCGATGAATTTTCTCTCATACATATCGCACGTACGTAGGTTGCATTTCCCACTGATTTAGACAGAGCTTCATAAGCTGGAAATCATAGGTAATTAGTGAGATCTTACCTGACGAGGCCTGCAGCAAGAATGAGTTACTAGATCGTTCTACCAATTTTTTAGACTTACTGTGGAATTAAAATTCTGACCGAAGGAGACGGCAGAACCAACTACACCACCCATGTTATATATTGCCCAGAATATGCCGATGAATAGTCCCTTTTGAGCTTCCGTTGGATAGGCCATTATTAAGGAACCCTGTGCGGCCCAAAGCAAGGAAGCACAAATCCCGAGGACAGCGCCGGCAGAGACAACGAAAAGTCCTGTTCCAGGGTAAATATTCACAACTCTAACGGCCTGTCAGTGAAACCATGTACAAGTATATGAGAACGGAATTCGTACAAAAATGACGCGATATACAAAGAGTACCCCCATGTCCCTAACATGAGCGTCAGTCGAGGTCCAAGGATGTTATTGATCGTTCTTTTGGATCGTTAGTTATATCAACCACCAGAACTAATCTCCGGCTCACCCAGAGAAAAATCCGAAGACAGCAAAAGTTGCGTAAAGTGCAGAATTCGCATCGGCTTGGTCGGTAGTGTTGACCTGCCCACCTCCGCCAAGGCCGGTGAGAGCGTTGAACATCCCAGAGCTCATGAAGAAGACAAGTCCTAACAGTGCGACCTGGAGAACCGGGTGGTAATACGTGTGTCGCCATCCATTCGAATACTCGAATACTATCGTCCACCTTGAGCCAGGGTTCTCGGGAACAGGTTCGCTCGTAGATTTTGCAGTTCCCACCTGCGTGTCAGACATGGTAAGTTTAACAAGTACGACAGACAGTTATCTCGGTATTTACGCAAATCGATTTGCTGCGGAGGTGACCAATTATGCGTCTGCTCCCTCGGTAAATCGCCAAACCAATACTAAAAAGAGGGATTACATCAACGCTCTGAGACGTTACAACCGCAGTTCCATGTGGAGGAGTTAGCGACATGGACTCGAATGGTAGACACTCTTGTTCATATTGTTTGAGGAGTTCAAACTTGGATTATTTGAATATCCTGTGATCATTGAACTATTCTCCAAGACACTTCATACACATTCAGATCGATGAACCGAAAACGACACTGAGTTGGGTTCACCTACGTTATTACTAAAAACCCATAACTCTCTATCACAAAGTTCGCCGGGCGCAGCACGAAGTCGTCTACTGGGCGGGATCAACAACAAAGAATACAAAAGTTCAAACGAAATTACGTAACTGAACCGGCGCAGCATCAATATGCGATGTAACAGGAGAGACACAATAGCGGTCCGTGTCTTTCGCATGGCCTTCCGAATTGAACCATAAAATGGTCCAGGCACTGTGTAATAACTCACCAGTCATGCCTCAGAAAATTGCACTTTTTCAGTAAAACATCAATAGCTCCAACATGATGAGCTTGACACAACTTCTAGCGTGGAAGCCTATGGAGCAGAAAAATTCCGCCAGAATAAACATCAAGACATGTCGGTAGACGAGCATCGTGTTCCACTTCGAAAGGGAACAATTCGGATCGGGAATGATTGATGATCAAGTGTTCCTTTTGGAAAAGTAGCCCTGCCATTCTACCCGGCGCAAGGACCGTCCCACTGTCCCATAGATTGTCCTAGAGCATTGCCCACGTCGGGCCCCGGGAGTACGCGACTGAACGAAATTCTATTCATATTGTCTGATTGTTCCTGGCGAGCCGCTGTCGCGTACATTTTGGTCAATTCGGCATCAGATTGTCGGGCACTGAGGCTGCGGAAATACTACCGATGGGTTTCGTAAGTAAATCGCATGCCTGTTATGCATCTTGGGGACCATCTAACAGCTACCAGATGAAACGCCTCAATCTGTTGGTAACCTTGTCGCGAAGCCTTCCATTTCTTCAAGTCAATTTCCGCAGTTCTGTTCGACTTCTCAAAACCATTAGTTATTTTTGACCCAGAGTTCGGTTTCTATTTTCGTTCCTGCCTGGACATCAGAAACTTTTTACAAGGTGTTGTCTTGCCATCACAGATACATTGAGTATGAAAGGGCCATACAGGTGTTTTGCAGAGGGGGCGACTGTGCCGGACACAGTACGGGAGCACGTTTTGTGGCCCACATGCATCCCATCTCAACCATTCTATTTGCTATTCGCTGCATTTCTTCCCTGGTTTGACGGTAATATTGCAACCTGATATGCCAAATAGTGACAGTGTTGTAGCAAAGAGTCATAACTCACACGCATCCCTTTTATCTCCTTGTAGAATCACATGAGGCATTCAAGTCTGATGATTTCATAACTCCTGATCCGCAGCACTTGTTTTGGCCTATCAAGGCGTTCAGGCTTCACACCATCAAATCCTTCATCTCAATCACCGGGAAAACTTCATACGTCTCCTGGATCGGCTTCCCTGGCCGCCATGTTCACGGAGTAGAATGTTCTTTGGTGAAACTTTACTAAACCAATTGTAAACAACAACAGCGACGCAGAGCTTGCTGCTGATTTCATATTCGTATTTTGAACGAACTATACCATCACCTTCATCCTACTACCCGACTCGAAACCTGCTTGTTGCCTTCCACGACAATGCATGAGCCACCTAACCCGGACCTCTGGGACGAAGTACTTACCTCTCCGCTTCGTAATCAGTGTGGTCTTGGACTCGGAAATAGACCATCGGGAAGGCAAACAACATGCCGACCGCAGTCAATGTCCATGTTGAGATGAAAATGTTCATGTACCTGGCATACCCCCGATTCCGAAATAACACGATGGATCACCATGGTTTATATTTAGTATAACAAAACGACTTACGGTATTCCGACGGCGTCGGCACGCCACACACCAGCCGACCCGCAAGATTGAAGTGAATTATCTGTATGAGTGGCGGACATGGTACAATTAGCTCAAAGACGGGGCGGGTTTTCCATCACATACAAAACCCTGTGAACACGGCGAGTTTAGCCATGTCATTGGACATGGCACCCATCAGCCAGTATGCATATGTCTGCCACATGGAATCGAATAGACCATAGAAGATCCTGAACCATACGTGTGCTGGGTAGTCTTTGCTATAGATGTCTATGGCGGTCGCAAGTGAAACGCTCTGCCGTGTGTACGTCCTGACAGGGGGTAGTGTACATATGAACATGGTGTCTTGTCAAGGCAACTTTGCATCCTACCTTTGGTAAAAGTAGCCCCAAATATTTACGACAAACAACATTATGAAGACTAGGGTCCAGCCAGCAAACGCACGAACCCTTCTTCGGTATCGCGGCTGATCAAGGATAAAATATCCCAGGAAGGGAGGCCCAAATATTTGAGACGACCAATATACGAGGTTGTTCAAGCCTCGAGCGCGAATAGTGAAGATGGCTCCATTGAAATCATTGAATTCTGTACCATTTCCGGATGTTATAAATGATTTGAGACAAAATTATCATCTTTCGATGGATAAAACCAGAAACATTACACTTACCCCAAGTGTAAGTATAGTTGGATGCAAGGAACAAGGGAAAGAGCAGTAAAATCCACGGATCCTGCTTGAGTGACACAAAGAGGTTGACGAATGCAGATTTCCAAGAGGGGAGACGGCTTCTGGCCACTCTCGTGCCATCAGTACGAATCATTTTGTATGGGTCAACCAAGAGGACGGGAAGAATGACCCCAGAAAGAGAAAGGACCAAGAATGCAATCTACGAAATGAAATCCCAAGTCCTTCCCATATGTTGAATCGCATCATACTTACATAGGTTCCGTTTCCCACTGACAATGAAAGTGTTAATTACGTATTGCAGATGGTTGTTCAAAACAAACCTGATCCACCCTACGATTAATGAGAACATCAGGATTAAGTTTTCACACCAAATAGACTCACCGTCGAATTAAAATTCTCCGCGAATGAAACTGCAGAGCCAACTACACCACCCAAATTGAAGATTGCCCAGAATATCCCTACTGATATTCCCTTCTGAGCCTCTGTTGGATACGCCATTATCAGGGAACCTTGTGCATCCCAAAACAAGGCAGCGCAAACTCCAAGGATAGCACCTGAAATGACCACGAAAGCTCCTGCATTGGGGTGAATGTTCACAACTCTGATAGTCAGTTGAGCGAAACTGTCAAAGCCAGTGACAGCGAAAGATATACAGGAATGAAGCGATGTATAACGTGTATCCCCAGGCTCCTAACATTAACGTCAGCCTCGGCCCGAGGAAGTTGTTGACCGTTCTTTTATGGTTATTTGTTACCATCCATTCGCCAGAGGCTGAACCAATCACCAACTCACCCGGAAAAGAATCCGAAGACGGCCAAGGTCGCGTACAGCGCAACATTTGCGTTCGCTTGGTCAGTCGCGCTCACTTGTCCACCTCCACCAAGGCCAGTGAGTGCATTGAATGTGCCAACGCACATGAAACAAACGAATCCAAGCAACGCAATCTGGAGAATCGGGTGGCGATAGACGCGTCTCCACCCCGCTGCCGTCGTCCATTGAAATATCTCGGGCTGTTGCGGGTCCTCGGGAATACGGTCATCACTGCGCATTTGGGGCTCTGTCTGTGCATCAAACATGGTGGATCAAGCGAAAAAAAGTTGAAACGAAAGACCTCGATACTTATAAATTTGCACTGTTTCAGCGCCGTTACACGCGCATCCGATGCGCATAGGGATAAACCGTTTCAAGCAAGACGTACAGTATGAGTAAGTACGAGAAACGTTGGCATTGCCATGACGCCAACGTCGTGGCGGATGTTCGGAGTCCCGGAGAGTCTATTGGGGTTACGAACACGGTAGTGACCGTGATGCGCCTCGGGCCCGAAAAATAATTGGAGTAACATGCGGTCGGACCTACTCCTAAAAACACCCCTCAGTCCGTACAACAATGGACGAACGAATTCAGCTTCCTGACATTACATATCAAGTGAGGCCGTCTACATAACTTGAAGATGCAAGTTATTCCGTAAGAGCCCTTTGAAAGAGAACCGAAATCTGGGCGGGAATTAGTAAGGAAGGAGCTCGGTTCACTGAGTCGAACTTGGATAGACTGTCCAACTTGAAATGTCAGGCGGCGAAACCATGACAGTTGGATTCGAAGTAAGGTCAATAAGTTATAAGTGCTGCGTATTGAGCCTTTATTCAATCAGAATGAAGACAACATGATGACGCGATATCCATGACTGACAAGATTCAACAATTTTTGTCACTCTACACCTACCATTATACCACTTTGACAACGGAATTGCACGCGACCGAGACAACGAACTCTCAAGAGACATTTATTATTGTTCGTAGACCAAGCTTTGACTCCTTGAACCTGGTAAGTCTCGCACCACACTATCCGTATTATATACCTTCCTCTTCGATGAGAAGGTATAGAAACATTGAAAACGAGGTGGGTTCCCCGCATGCATACCACTTACACATACTGTGGCCAGTTCAATTGACAATATAACTTGAAGTTCATCACGACTACCCGAATCTGAAGACAGTTACTTGAGACACCTAATTAATCAATCCCTCTGCATCCTTCAATGGGACAGTGGGCTGGTCTAATCTCCATATAAGAAAAGAATCAGAGCTCAGTTGGCAATTACTCTATTACACGACTCGAAGCAGGTATGCCTACTGTTCTATCGAACATTATAGTTCACCAACTCGAATCGCTCAACGATCTCGACCTGTTAAGAGTATTGTTCTCCCTTCACAGCGTACCCTGTATATTAATGTTGACGAGGAAACAACATACAGGGTCCAACCAACGAGAGTACCTTTGTAGTTTCGTTATTCCAAGGTGAGTGCGGACATGGTGAAAGGGCACCGGAGGTCATATCCCTTCGTGTCAATGATGGTGAGACCCCAACACATATTAATAGCAACACCGGTCCCGGCACTAATTCGGACTGCTGATGAAAAAGTATCATATCGTTGTTAAAACGGAAAGAGAAGGAGTAGGACTGAGACGTGCGAGAGGTGCGCTGTCACGGCATTCTCCGCACTAACTTGAAGAACCGCTTCGTGTTTCGAACTTTTCCCTTCAGAGCCAGGACTCATTCCTTGGATGACAGGCGCACTACCTCGCCGACCCAAAGCTATATTCCAATGACTATCATTGCAGATGTAACGATAAGACTTATGGAGTCGGTAAGATGCCGTTGTGACGGCATCACGAGTCCGTAGAGTCACGAGTCCGTTCAGGTACCGCCGAAGATGTGGAGCAGGAAGCAAAAATTCACCGTGACACGGGTTTGAAAGTACGCGATCGTTCGGGCTTTCGTATATAAGTGGGCCCATATGGATGACTGTCAGTGCGACCCTTGCCACGTCCAATTGTTTGAAGCTACTTGATCATAACCTCCATTCGCACGAAAATGGCGCCAGTCGGTACTCTATGGGGTCACGCTCGCTGGCAGCGTCAAACCCAAGTGGTGCGTTTGCACTCACCTAGATTTTTCACGTCGAAGTCAGCATCATGACAAATATCACTGCAGATCCTCTGTGTCGCAGCCCTCAATGGGCTCGAACTGAACCAGCCTGTGTGGGAGTTTACGAACAAACCTTCAGAGTTTATAACCAAGTTTCCCTACGGAAAAATTCCCACGTTTGAGGGCACGGATGGATTGAAACTCTTTGAGGGCCTTTCAATTGCACGCTATCGTAAGCCATGCTGCCGACAGTCACGTACCATCTATCGACTCGCCTTTCATTCTCTTAGTGAGCAGCATCGGGACGATCAACCTGTTGGGTTCCACTGCGCGCGAAGTCGCCATCGTCGATCAATGGACCCACTTTTCTGAACACGAGATCGGCATTCCGATCCAGACCATCAACGGGATCGTCTACGGCTATCTCGATACGTTCAACCTCGAGGTCAGAATGAATGCTGCCGATGACGCTGGACCACGTCAAACTAACACATTCCCGTACTCTCTGATAGAGCATAAATAGGTGCGCAGAGCGTCTCGCGCGCGCCCTCGATTACGCCGAGTCGCATCTCGCTTCGCGTCCTTCTGGCTACGTGGCCTTGGACACACTGACGCTCGCCGACCTGGTTCTTGCTAGCCAGGTCAACGCCGGTGCACGCATTTGCCTCGGGACCGCTGAACGCGCACGGTACGCGCACGTCCTTGCTCATTATGCAAAAGTGACTGAAGACGAGAGAGTGAGGCAATTCTGGGGGACGGAAGAGTTTATCGACGTCCCGATCACTGAAGCCAGAACGTTTCCATACACCTAAGGATGTAATATGCATTATAAGGAAACCGTGTAAATCTAGCTAATGACCCGGGTCATTTTTTTACGTCGATCATCCTCGCAAGAGGCACATTGGAACCAGACTGCACCCCACTTTTCGACATCTGTGACTTGCTTTCTTCCACATGGGGGCTGAGAAGGATGCAAAAAATGAATGCGAACAAGAAGGAAAATGCGATGCGACACGGGTGAGTCTACACCTCGTGGAAAGATGATAGCGCTCACCGTCGTGCGTCTTCCTCTGTGTGGTCTTGCACGCGCAAACGGACCATCGGTAGGACAAAGAAATCACGCCGACGGCGGTCAATGCCCACGTCGAGACAAAGATGTTCATGTATCTGTCGTGCGGTCTCATATTTTACTCGCAGGGCTCGTGTAAAAAAACTCACGATATTTGATTGCGTCTGCACGCCATATGACCGCCGAACCACAAGATTGAAGTGACTTGTCTGCGCAAAAGATAGATACGACGCGAGCGTGTCGGCGAGCGGACCCGGGAACGAGTCACGTACAAAAGCCGGTGAAAAACGGCGAGTTTGGCCAAGTCATTGGACACGACGCCGATCAGCCAGCATGCGTACGTTTGGTATATGGAATCGAGAAAGCCGTAAACGACAGTAAACCATACGTATGTCGGATCATCTTTGTTGTAGATATCGATATCTCTCAGCAACGAGATGTCTTGGCGGGTGTACGTCTTGCTCGCGTCAAAACATTACCATGATTTGATACGAATCGACGCCAGGCACACCTTTGGTAAAAGTAGCCTCAGATCTGTACGCCAAACACCAGCTCCAAGACAAGGGACCAACCAACGGACGGGCGAACTCGACGCCGATAGTGTTTTTGATCGAGAATGATGTGTCCGGTGAAGAGAGAACCAAAGATCTGAAAAGTCCAATAAACGAGATTGTTCAGCGCCCGGGCTCGAGTCGTAAAGATGGCTCCGTTGAAATCGTTGAATTCCGTCGTTTCAAAATGCGTTACACGACCTTTCGATATCGAAAGTCAGACATGCCAGGCTCATCCCAGGTATATGTAATATTGGAGGCAAAGAACAGGTAAAAGAACACAAAGAGATGATGTTTTATATGAACCGTTTCAGCGCGGGAAGGGCAGGGTGCAGCGTGTCCTGCGCAGACATAGTGCGGAGTGCAGACTTATACTCGGCCCACCGGTAGAACTGAATGCATTAGTTGAACCTTGCAACCTGAATCGCCGTTAACATTCTGACGAGACAGGGACCTACGACTGGGCGGGAAGCAGAGGATAACACGTGGACAACGTGTCGGGGCTGCACACGCCGGGATATGACGGGTACGCATACCTGGAATGAAGCAGTAGGCCCGGGCAGGGTCGGGCACGGGGCATAGAATAAATGGGTTTCAACCTGAGTTATCACACTCAGTACTCGGAATGGTCAGACGCGAGTCATCGAACGAAAGCTACTCCAACTTGCCAGATGATAAGTATACAATGTAGTATGTCGTGAATGCTCGATTTCTTAGGTTCATCTCCTGTGGCGTCATCACGATCAATACAATATGTATTTGTTTGGGCTCTTTGCGCCACATGGATGCTTCTATAGTCTCGCCAACTTCGAGACGTGAATCACGTTCGCATTCCCCAAATGTTGCGCACACAATGACGAGTTCTGCGATTATGTCACACGACATCGTCCATTCAGTACATGCAGGTCCATCGACCCTCATGTCCCTATTATACAAGTACACGCGTCACTAAAGCAAAACCTAAATCATTCGTTCATACCCAAAAAAACAAGTAACAGTAACTAGTACCATGTCGGCTGGACGTTAGTGGTATCATCCGCATCGCTCTTACGGCTTGACGTCTTTCACGTGCAGACTATAATGTGAATGAGTATCTAGGACGATCGTGAGCGAAAAAGGACTCTTACTCTTCCGTTTCTACTTCGAGTTCGGTATGATCCTGGACGCGGTAGTAGACCATCGGCAATGCGAATAACATGCCGGCCGCGGTCAAACCCCAAGTCGAGGCAAAAATGTTCATGTACCTGCCGTGCAGTTGAGCTGGGTCCTATTTCTGTCTAGGGAAATTACTCACGGAATTTTGACAGCGTCGGCTCGCCATACGCCTGCGGCGCCACAAGATTGGAGGGATTTGTCTGTGGGAGAGTAGCAAAGCGTCACCATTGAGCTCACTTGTTCGTTTCCGGGAAATAAAAGGATAAAGTAAAACAACACTTACAGAACCCGGTGAATACGGCAAGTTTGGCCATATCATTAGACATGGCACCCATCAACCAGTATGCATAAGTTTGCCACATGGAGTCCAGGAGACCGTAGAATATCATGAGCCACACGTGTGCTGGGTAATCGCTGCTATAAATATCGATATCGGTCGCTAGCGAAACACTCTGGCGTGTGTAGGTCCTAATAGGAATTGTCGTATCTAGAACGATTTATTCGGTCATCTGCTCACCTTTGATAAAAGTAGGCCCAAATATGAACGACGAATACCATAGCAAAAACGACTGCCCATCCGATAAAGGCACGGACTCTACGGCGGTATAGTTTTTGATCGAGGATGAGGTACCCGATGAAGAGAGACCCAAAGATCTGGGACGTCCAGTACACGAAATTGTTTAGACCGCGAGCACGGATGGTGAAGATAGCCCCATTGTAGTCGTTAAACTCTATTATCGTGGATCAGATCCAAGTCCGAATAATCCAAAGATGTGAACTGACGCCAAGTGTAGAAATAGTTGGATGCGAAGAACATGGGGAAGAGCAATAGAATCCACGGATCACGTTTGAGCGCGACAAAGAGACTGACGAATTCGGCCTTCCAAGATGGGTGGGTTATAAAGACGACTTGGGTGCCATCGGTGCGAATCATCTTGCGTGGATCGGCCATGAAAACTGGGAGAACAACGCCGATAAGAGTCAAAATCAAGAAACCAATCTATAAAAACTCGTTATACACAACTACCCTCCTCGATATAATCAGACTTACATAAGTTCCATTTCCAACTGATATCAACCAAAGTCGATAAGTGATCTACAATTTCAAATCGCGGGTTGAAACATACCTGATCCAGCCTGCGAAAGGAATGAGCTCCGGAAGAATCCTGTAGGACAAGTAACCTACCGTCGAGTAAAAGTTCGATCCAAATGCGACCGCAGATCCGACAACACCACCCAAGTTGAAGATGGCCCAGAATATACCGATGAACATGCCTTTTTGAGCCTCGGTTGGGTAGGCCATCATCAAGGCACCCTGAGCAGTCCACAACAAGGCAGCACAAACGCCGAGGATGGCACCCGAAGTGACAACAAAAGCACCCGCGCCGGGATGAATATTAACAGCTCTAATAGTGAACTGAGAAACCGTTTCAGGATCTAGAAGGAAGAAAAACTCGTACAGGAAGGAAGCAATGTACAGAGAGTATCCCCACGTTCCCAAAATGAGCGTCAGTCGAGGACCGAGGTAGTTGTTGATCGTGCTTTCATTCACTGTTAGTCTCCGTCAACTTGCCAAGTATGTAGCGTCGACTCACCCAGAGAAGAATCCAAAGAAGGCGAAGGTCGAATATAGTGTAGCGTTTGCGTTTGCTTGGTCAGTCGAGTTTACTTGTCCACCCCCACCAAGACCGGTAAGTGCATTAAACATGCCAGGACACATGAAGCAGACGAATCCAAGCAACGAGACCTGTAGCACAGGGTGGTAGTAAATTCGTCGCCATCCTGTCGGACGTTCGAATATTGCAATCTGCGGTGAGCCAACGTCTTCAGAACTGGCGTCACTGCCGGGTCCTCCGGCCTCTGCTACCTTGGCGTCGGACATGGTGGTGCAAGCGAGGGCTGGAAAAAGGATTACTGGCCCCGTATTTATATCAACGTCACGTACTACACGCGTGCACGTGCCGGCGGATCAGATATGGAATGTAGAGATTCGAAGAAGCGGTTCACACAGCATGATAATGGAGATAAAAGTTCCATCCGGACATGCCGGCGAATTCGAGACCACCGATGGCGTCAGTCGAGAAGTCGCGAGATGAAGTATCCCTTTGTACCCGAGAGCGTTGAATTCCTGCGACTTTGAACTAGCATCCACGACCATGAGAAGCTTGAAAACGAGTCACGCGGACACGTGCCACAATCAACGACATTACAAATTTGAATTACCGCATGGTTCGCAGGACGGGGTTCATGATATGGATCACCTGATGATAGTGCCTGTCTCTGGCCGTATCAGGCGGGCAGTGCACGCTGGCGTCGTAGCGTGCAGCGAGCATTTCAACAAATTCCTTGAGACACCGCCTCTACGGTCTCCATACGGTGGCGTGGAACATGGTGATATGCCCAGCGGAGCTCGAACCCGGCGAACCGACGTCGCTCGTGAAAGCTTGCGTCGGGACTTAGACCGATAAGGCCTTCGACATCGAGCAATATCAGGATGACAGGACAGTCAAGTTGATACACGCCTTCGAAACCATCTGAGTCGGTAAACTCAGTTGGAGACTTATTGGCGTCACCTTCGTTGTCATGTTTGGGCATCTCGCCTCCTCCGCGCAAACAACTTTCATGATTGTTCCGACTTGTGAGCGTGCCTCGACACGTCTAGTTTTCAAACGAATAGTACGGAATGCGCGTGAAGTTAACTGCGGACGCTCTAATTGCACATTGAACTCTCTGCAAAAGGCAATCTTACTCGACCGTCCAATCTATTTCGTCTTCACTTTACCCACGAAAAAAGATGTCTCCTGGACTATGCAACCCAACCCCCTGGTCAATGTCAATGGCATGCTTGTCGTCCGGAAATAGGAGATTCGTCGTCGAGAAAAAGGTTTACGCCGAAACCGGAAGAGGGCCGACATTGGCGTCGTCGCGCAGGTCGTATTCACTAGCTAATTCAATCCACTCAGTGAACTTGTCGCTCTCCTCCAGCCGTTTGGCCCACCCGGAATGTTGGTAGGGTAGAATTCAACCATAGAGTCGTTCGTGGATACGGAGCAGTCCAGTGCTCAGCTGCAGTTGTCCAAGAACTCCGCGGGTATGGCATGGTAAAGCACGGAAAATTCCGCAATTTTCTTTGACCCTGAGCGCGAAATTTAGAGCTATGTTGCGCGACTTTTCACTGCGTTGCGCAATTTTTCTATGCTGTGCAACATCGTTCCACGGGCTTTTTTCACGACTTCGAGACAACAATGTAATCTACAAACTACAATAGGTACTGGTCAATTGTGTCAGCTGAGCCGCAAACAGTGCAGACAACCTGGCGATGCTGGAGTGCAACGGGACGTGCGATAACGCGAAAACGCGACGACGGCAAATGCTGGGGGTCAATAAATACATCTTCCCTCTGGCGCATGAGGCGAGCCGAAGTTGATGGAGGCGATGAACTTGAATGCGATGATGCTGACCATCATGACGGATAATGCGAGAAGAATGTACTACGAAATACTGAGAACGCAAAGTTACTGGGCGACAGCTAGAGTGACATGTAGGAGACAACGCAGCCAAGCCGAGCCGAGATGGTACATACGATGGAGAACGAGACAACGGCAGCGAAGACACTGTGAACGACGCCAGCAGCGACTCCCGATGAGTCGCGCTGAAGACGTTATCTGCGGAACAGCAACGTCAGCGTCGGGAGCATGTCAAGGGCATGTAAAACGACTTACCAGAGCCACCGGCACCACCCCGTATACTCGCGCAATGACCCGATGAGCCTCTGAGCTTCGAGCTCAAGGGGGAGTGGTAAAGCGACCTGAGCGAAGCCGTGGAGCGTGACACCAATGAGCCGGACGCATTGGAAATGTCATATGGCAACCAGGACCCAAGGGAGAAATGCGTTAGAACACGTAGATGAACGCATAGATGAAGAGAGGACTCACCAGGAGGTCCACCAAGGCCGGCAGGCAAGATGTCATGCAAAACAACCATGCCAGATGAAATCAAGAGTTACCCGGAGTCCCCAGGCAGCGATGAGAGCGAGCGCTTCAGCCGAGCGAAGACGCGACGCCTGAACAGGCTGCCAGGAGGAGGTAGAGGGAAAGAGTCAAAGTCGAGCGGGACACCAGATGTGACGGGTGCATACTCAATGAGCTTATCGTTGCCCTAGAGGTCTCTAGGGTCGAAAAGAACGATGCCGGCGAAGATATGGGCGCATGGAGACGAGCCACAAGCGCAGGAGAGTGGAACCGAGTTCAGTTGAAGTCGAGAGACGTCGGAGGTGAAGCGCAGCATCAAAATACTTCTAAATGCTTCAGATATGATGGGGGAGTGTATTGGAAGGACAGCGGAGCAAGCGCATTGTGCCGCAACTCGAAACGAGTCGAAACGGACGCGCTAGCTGAATACCACACAGGTCAGCATGACAAGCGTGAAGACACGACAACAGACGTACCTGGGTTGTCCACACCACGTCCCAATGACCACAGACCCCCCTGAGACCCATCCGAACCCACCGCGTCGACGAAGACTGAAAACGCAACCTAGAATGGTTAGCTATCCCAGGTCGACTTACCAGGCAAAACGGATGAATGGGAACCAGATCGACCAAGTCCAACCGATCTTATATACTGTATATGGACTAGAGGCAGTGGAAGAGCAATCCCAAGGCGTGATATACAAGCACGACAGCCCTAGAGGCATGTCAAGTCGAGCGCGCGCAGAAGGTAATTAGTAGCCGAGCCACGCACCTTCCTTATTTGGAAGGTTCATGCGTGCTGCAACACTATGGACAGTAAGACACCACATTCATTGGAATATTATAATAAAGGTACACATTTTTTTGATTCTACCTACATTCCTTTGATATTTCCATACTTCTTGAGAGGGAGTGTTAGAAATCTGAAACAAGTCAACTCGTATGTCAGTAGATTACATAAGTAGTCCTATTTCGGATACCCAGTACTGTAGCTTTTTCTACAATAAACCACTACCTATCTTACAATTTCCTATAGGCTGCCATCCTAAAGGCACAATCAAATGCTTTGAACAGACTCTGCTAATAAAGTCAGGAGGATATCTCCAGAGTGTCTATGTTCAGTGATGGCAACCGTTTGGAAAGAGGTGACTTTCAATCACGAAGATGTATTCATTGACCGCACAGCTCGGAAATGGGCACCTCAGTTGATGAGGCAATTAACATAGGTACCTGTTATTGTTCGTAGATTACATTGTTGTCTCGAAGTCGTAAAAAAATCCGTGGAATGATGTTGCACAGCATAGTGAAAAATCGCGCGGTGTAGTAAAAAATTGCGCAACGCAGTTAAAAGTCGCGCAACATAGCTCTAATTTCGCGCGCAGGGCCAAAGAAAATTGTGGAATTTTCCGTGGTTTACCATGCCATACTGGTTTTTCATTAATGCAATGGACCAAAATTTCGCGACGGGGCAAAATTGCGGTGCAGCGGAACAAAAAATCGTGGGATAATATATGTACAGATATTCCGCCATATGTCTGCGACTTTGGGCGGCCCACCATTTTCACGATGTTTGTTTGGATACTGTAGAAGTAGCTCCATTCCCAGGGTCTGAATTTGGTTTATCTACACATATCACTCGCGTAGGTGTGTGATAAGACAATGATGTAAACACAAAATACCTGCTTGCTCGGCATGTTACTGGCATGTCTTCAGCACATGCACCTACGATATTTCAGTTGTTGAATTATGCTTAATGGTAATGTCCATGATATGGACCACTTTAAGGAGTTAAAAATGATCACTTCGATCGATCAGCAGCTAAATGGTCAGGAAAGCACCATTTTCGGTGAGTAAAATATCTACCATTTATAATCCAGCAATACGTACTAGCTTAAGTATCTGCTAGTACGTCGAAGGCATTTAACTCCATAATTCGGCATATTTTAGCAGGCATACAATATAAGATCAGAGTGATATGACGACGTTGGCGCAAGTGCCGGTCCAATACTGTAGTTGACACTGCACTACAGGGGCTTGACTGCCTCCGATTATAACTAGCAACTGAACAAAAAACTATGCGACAGCAGACATTCTTGGGACGTCGCTGCAATTAGCTCATTCACTAATCAACTCAGAGACACTCCAATCCTCAAAAGAACCATCAGGTAGATATCGTCGAATGATCAAGGGAATTTTTCGTTGAGAAAGCTCTTTGATGGCTATCTGCAATGCGTCTGTTTCACCATCCAATGGGACAAGAACGGGAGCATTCATGCTTTCCAGAACACAATCAGTGAGCCAGTGACGAGGGAAAAGGTAAGGACAGACCTGATTTGCAATGCCCGCGTGCCCAGTATTCGGGCTCGCTCGTACTTGGTGAGGTAAGGGGTAGTTATCCTAACTTTGTTTGGTTGTCTTTCCCCTTGCAAGCCAGGTGCGGCAGGTTGCTGAGGCATCTGGTCCTCACCGCTTGCCATTTCCTGGTCATGATCGGTGCCATTGACACCATTGGGATGGGAGACCTCGCCATTAGCATCTTCCACCTGCTCCTCTGCGTGTTCTCCCTCTGGTAGTTCGTTCGCTAGCAAATCATAGTTCTCGTCCTATATGCGTCATGAGCACGTCGAGTATAGCCATGAGTTATTTCACGTACGAAAGCACCGTCAGCAAAACTGGGGATAGCAATCAGCAAAACAGCACTCGAGCTTGTGCAAAAAGAGTAAAAACCTTGGGCCGTCGTAGTCGTAGTCGTCCCCTCCACCACCACCGTAGCCATCGTCAGACATGGTGACGGCGCAAAGGAAGTAGAGGACCGTTACGTAATCTACACAACTCTTCTTTGATGCCTTGCACGCTGTCCACTACAAGTGAAATGGGATAGTCGATCCTTCATTCATGTGGGGACCATTTTAGGGTGTCTATGACGCGATCTGATCATGCAGGCTTCCCTCTCACCGCTTCTTCGCTGATCAAGGAGCTCTCAACCCGAACTAGTGTAGGAACCATGATCTGATTGCGATGTATGTTGGAACGAACTCGACGATATTTCTATCGACTGTAAGTGGTTAAACAGTAACCTTTGCCAGGCCGATGTTATCACCAGTCACCAAGAATTTCCCAGCGACTCTCGCCCCGTTGTTTTCGCTCGGGCTGTATGATGCAAGAGAGAAGAGGACTAAAATGTATAGAGTAAAGTATTAGCGCATGGCACGTACTACACCTTTTACCGAAGGTTGATCGTCGGCACGCCTCCTCAATCCCATGCCGAGGAATATTCCGGCATGCCAACTTTGCCCGTCGTCACGCTCGTCTTCCCTCTCCCAGCACATTTTCTACCATGTCTCAGCAAAGACTCAGCCGGTCGTGGGGCACTCGTTTTGATTCCCTCGCATCCTCCGACTCTTTTTCCTCCAACCCTGAAAACGCACGCCCATCGTCTCCTCCACTGCGCTGTCTTTCAGCCGACGAAGGCAACAGCGTCCAGGATACTCACGACAAGATCCTTCAGGATGCGAGCATCTTCATCGGAAGGTACGTGTCAAGTCTCTGTTTCATCCCTGGCCAATGTCATCTCCACCAGTTTGCCGTCCAATATTGACCATGCCGAGTTGACGAGCATGTTGGCCCAACATCTATCTGAGCATCCTCAAGTGAAAGGTATCAAAGTAGTCCGCGACTCCAAGGGCGGAAACTGTGCATTCATCCAGTGTCAGGTTTGTCGTCCGTCACGGAGCAGCTGACTCGTCACCTTTTAATCTGCAATTCACTACTGATTTAGGATTCTGAGACCGCCTCCATCCTCATGCACAATCTTCACGTTGCTTCACCACAGCAATTTTTGGGTCGGTATCTTCGATACGAACCCGCCCGTGCATGTAAGACTTTACTCATATCTTATCGGTGAGCTATTTCTTTCCCGCACCGTATCTTTCATGTATGTGCAAACAGCAACGCATATACGCATGTAATGACGTCAAAAAGACTAACTTGTATTACAGGAGCCCCAGACAATACGTTCGACAAAGGGATGCCCCGAGGAAAATTTTCTTCTCCACTGAGGACCCTCGGTTCGAATCCCAGTTACCGACTGCAATGAGAATCCTCAGGATGCCCGGAGCCAAGTCTTTTTTTTTATTATTACTATCTACACTTCTCTGATAACTTGTCCAGGCACCTTACCATCTTGTACAACGCAGAAGCACTGGATATCCCAGCTACGGAAGGGAATGACCCTGGTTTATTACTCCTACCTCTCCTGTATGACGCCGAGGTAATGTTAGACATTTCAAAGGGTCACCCAACTTACGACTTTGGACAGTCTTTATTACGCATTGCATCAGTATTTGGCACTGTCGACTATTTCGGCCCTTACGGACACGAAAGTGAGGGTGGCCACAATTCAGTGGATATTCCGGCGCCTCATGACGGCCCCCGTTTGCCTGTTATGAATCCTGGCTGCTGGAGAGTGAAATGGGCGCATCGAGACGACTGTGTAAGCGCGCTTGTGGTATGTCATCTGATCCTCGTTACGTCGGTGGATTTTGATTCTATTCGCTTCCACAACGAAGACACTCCGCAGAGTTCCCCATTTAACCGTCACATGGGCTCATCAATCGAATACAACACCTCGCGAGCAGGGATATTATAACCATTCGCGCGCGCTACCAACTATTCAGGCCACCCAGTCCTGGCGTAGTCATGGGGTTATACCTGATTTGCGCTCAGCTTCAGGCTTTTTTCCCGCCAAAAAAAATCACACTTTTCCTACCTTTGACTCTGCAGAGGAGACTTCGCCTGCCGAACATCCATGCGATGTTGAAACTCCTGAATCGGGACCCGGTTGTGGTGTCTGGCAACAGGAAACTTCTACAGTATCGAGTGACGGAAACATGCTCCCCTCCCGACCACCTCGGGCAAGAGCACTTTCATTGACGCACGACCGACCTCAGGCGGTGTCGCTCCCCTCTAGAGAGTCTACTGGACAACTATCCTTCACAAACTGGGAATCTAATAATCGTACTCGATGGACCGAGCCTATTAACTCGATGGAATTCAAAGGTAGCCAGAGGTCAGTTTTTTTCTTTACCCTATAGCATCGGTAACAATGATTCCAGTGTGACTGGCCCTCCTGATTTCACCCCTTTCCCATATATTGGCCGTCATATCACATCCTCCGATAGCGGCCCTCATACTATAGGTGATGATGATAGTCAAGATATTGATACGGGCATTCCCCACACACCCGACTTCGAGGCATCTCCTATCACACCGAGAACTCCTGTATCGCTCGTGCTTCGTACTCCTGCAAGCTATATGGGAGATTTTCAAAGCCTGTCTTTCAGGGACTATGACAGTCAGGGCTCACTCTCGCAACTCTCACAAGAGAAACGGGATGAGCATGTTGTCGATCCCATGACTATCTTTGTTGGTGGTCTGGAAATGTTTGGACCAAATGCTTGGGACGAAGATAAGGTAAGGACATTATTTTCAAAATACGGAGGAATAGAAACAGTCAAATTTATTCGACCAAGTATGCTTTTCGTTCGTTAGCACGTCCTCGGTTGATATTTCGTCAGGTAACAAACGCTCTGCGTTCGCGTTCGTTAAGTTCAATAATACAGAAGCTCCCGCTAGAGCCGTAAAAGCAGAGGTGAGCCTACTTCCGCTTATCTCTTTGCGTTTGAATTCAATCTCTTAGCATAATCGAATGCTCGACGGTCGTTTAATTCGCGTACAACTTCGAGACTGGAATCCAGCTTATCGCCCTTCATGGAGACTAGGGCCTAGCAAGGAGCCGGATTCACAACCACACAGCACAAGGGATGACTTTAGCATCGATACAAAGCTACCTAAACCCGGCAGCGTCAGCATCGCTTCCCACATCGCTTCCCACATGGCGGATCTGTCCCTCAGAGACTCCCCAATCCAACTCACTCCGCCACCTGGTGTAGCCTGTGATTTGAATGAAGTGCAGGACCAGACTGGAATTCAATTCCCCGAAGTAACTGCTGATGAAGTAGAGTGTGGTTCATCCAGTGAAGTCCATACAAATGAAGAGTCGTTGGATATTAAGCAAGGAGGCCCTGACCTACCTGATGCAACGCTTGTGTCTTCTCAGACACCTGTGGTGGTAGGCCCAATGTTTCCGGGAGCGTTTTCGGCACCTACCATCCAGTACTATCAGGGCTGGCTCCCAAATTATGCCCCACAGTTCCCGTGCCCGGTGCCTTTGGCACCCCAACCTTATTCTGGTTATCCATTTCCTCCTACAGTTGCCCCCCCTCCACAGAGCGGCGCGCTAGATGGAGCCTCGTCGACTAGTCCTGTTCCCTTTGGTCCAGCTAGTGGTGTATATCCGGTACGTAGCTTTTACGAGTTGCTTTTTCCTGCTGACCGTTCTGAAGGCACTTGTGCCCTATCCCCCACCGTTTGTTCACAACTCTGATTGCGGTCAACCCACTACTGGCCATCCAGGAGTTCACAGCAATCCCTCATTATTTCACACACAGGCTCCCCTAATCCCAACCGGATTCATCCAGGGCGATCAGGGGATACTAGTTCCTGTCTATCCTCCTGATGCACTAAACCAATATATGGCTGGAAGTCAAGATCAAGGGCAAAGTCGTAGTAGTTCTGGACCTACGGATGGTCCGGGCCAGCCACCGGTGACTTGGCGTCCGTATCCACCACCACCTCCTGTTCGCCCGCAGGCTGTCATCTTTCACTCTTACGTCAATCCACCGTTGACGGCCCCGCCACTTCATCATTTGGGGGTTCACGCATGGGTACCGGGACATACATGGCAAGGGCGGTTAGCGAATTCCCATGCTGTGTCTGGCCGCCGAATTACGACTCTGTCAGCTGGAGGGCCCACTTCTTCAATGAACTCTGGTTTCGAGCGTGATTTGGTACCCCCTCGTCGACAGTACCGTCGAGACAATCATCCCCAACACCACAAAAATAACTTTGTACGTGGGACAGCTGGACGTTTTGGAAAACCCTTTGATGCACCACGATCATCATCGGACATTCAGCCGGGATCAGCTTCTCAGGTTGCTATACCAGACCCTACTGTCGATGCCAATTGGCAGCGTTGGAACACAGATCAGGGTAATCATGCGTAACACTTGACTACTTTCCATTTCGTTTTGTCCTTTTATTTACAACTCGATACACTTTTAGAACTTGGCAACAAACGTCCACAAACCATCATGACGGTACGCAATTCGGGGTGATTTTGGGCTTTGACATATTGAATTTGCCTATCTTGACCCGTTGACGTTCCATTTCGTTTTATTGTTTGTGCTACGATGTGCCCTTCGCTGGAGGTTAGAATGTTCAATTTTCGCACTCTTTGTAATGAAGACAATGCATGAATTTGATCCCGGACCTGTGAGGGAGGGGCGATACTTCCGGGTCGCCGACTGCAGGAAGACGGGAACCAGAGGACGAAGTGCGGACTTCACCATGCAGCCTATCATACGTAAATAGTAAGAATCCACCGCATAGTCTGTAAGTTCCTCTGAGTCTAAATAGTGTGCGCATTCTTCCTGGGCGGAACACTTGACGTGCTTGCTTTTCCAATGGTAACTATCAGCATTTGTCAGCAAAGATGTGCCCAAAGCCGTCCTTCAGAAGTACAATTCGCATTGCCCGTCGTCGCTTGCCCTTTTTTTTTTTAAAAAAAAATCTGCACTCTCCTCTCAACCTCTATCGCATTGCTGTTTCGCAGTTCTCAGCTGGTCTTCGCCTGTTCTCAGGGTTTCAAAAACCCCTTATCATACGTCGACTCTGTCTATCTCAACCCCACTCTGCTACTGTTCTCTCTTACCCCACATTCTCCGCATCCATTAGGCGCATCGTCTCTTCTTCCCTTTACTGAAACGCACACATACTTCTTTGAGGTACTCCCACTTCCCTAAGCCTTTCTTCGCCAACTGTCAAAGTACCTGTTTCGTCACCTTCCGCTCTCACTCTCGTCACATCGCACTAGCCCTATCATCGTCTAACACCAAGACTTTACCCTCCGTTACCTCTACCCCTCATATTCCTCACACTCCTATACTCATTACCGGCCCTCGATTTCACTTTCCCCACCATCACCACCGCCTCCGCTGTTCGCTGTCGCCTCTTTTTTTCCCTGCGCTCGTATTCCTGTTACATCCTCACTCTAGGATTCTCTTACCCCCGTTTACGCTTTTGCACACATCGCCGCTCACTCTTCGTTCCTCTAACTCAACTTCCGCTATCGCCATCGCCATCGCTGTCCTATTCTTAGTGCTATTGCCATCTTCACTTCCCTTGTCCCCGCTCAATTGTATTCTCGCCACTGTCACTCTACTCATTGTTGCCACCTTCATCAGTCTCTGTTCACCATGAGCATGGACGAAGAAAATGAAAAACTCGTTTTGTTTGTGAAAGAACTCTGGGGTAATTCAAGCCTTTTTAAATTTGAAGGCTCTTTCAAACATCACAGCGAGGAGCGAACCATTCAATACCTTGACTTTGGTGATTATGCCTGGGCAGTGATGGATCTCTGTCCAGTGTATAGAGGCCAAAAAATTCTTATTCGGAATGAATATGTACTTGCCATGAAATGGTTTGAGGAGACCCCTCAATCCTTGTTCACAAATGGTGCATATATTACTGGTCAACCTGGTATTGGTAAGTGGATCTATTTATTATGTGTCATGATACTTATGGAGAATGTAGGAAAGACATATTTCCTTCTCTATATGCTCACTGAATGTTTGCGAAAGAGGAGAAATGTTGCATTCCAGATTGATTCTAAATGGCTTGCACTGATCAAGAAAGGTTGTCTTACCATTGTTGATGCTGAAAAGGGCATTATGGATAGGAAGAGTGGTTTCTGGGCTCTCACTGACTCTAATCATCAAGTGGGAACCCCTGCTTCTGCATACTTCAAACAGGGCATTCGTATCTTTCAGTCAACATCACCCAATGGTGACCGCTGGAAGGACTGGAGTAAACAATGGCTTGCAAGCCAGTTTATTATGGACTTGTGGTCTAAAGAGGAGTTGATTGATCTTGCGTAAGTAAATGGTATTTTTCATTCTATATGATAGATGTGATGTACCAAAATTTCAGCCTTCTTCTCAACAAGAATGTTGAAGATATGCTTGCACTTGCAGAGAAATGGGGTTCTGCTCCTCGCACATTACTGGCCTTGATTGAAGGCTTTAAACCACTATCCCAGCTGGAAAAGGAAGTTGAACAAGGTGCCTCATATATTGTTGAAAACACAAGAGGGTTGCTTCGAGATTTTCAAACTCTCAGCATTCAGGATGCTCGTCCTTCATGTATCTTGTTCTTGAAGGTTAAAGACAGGAAAGTGCCCAATAGGGACTTCACTATTAACATTGGTACAGAGAGACTCCAGACAGCTCTTGGTGATGCACTTCTTGCTCAAGACACATCTATTCAGCTCCAGTTCTTCAAAGCCATGGAGGTTCATTCTTCCACAAGGGCAGCAGGAGGAGTCATATATGAAAGACTCTGTCAGAAGTTTTTCACTTCTGGTGGTACTATTTCTGTCAAATGGCATTCCAATGACACTACATTGCCAAGCCAATTTAGCACTGCTAATAGGCTGGTTCATGTTCCAGATGACATAAATCATTATCCTCCTCCCCTCCATTGGATTCCTTCAACTTCCAACTTCCCAGGAATTGATGCAGCTCTTTTTACAAAAAGAGCAGTGTATGTCATTCAAATGACAATTTCTTCAAAACACAAAACCCCTCAACAAGGTATAGATAAACTGTGGCATGCAGTGAGGGGACATTGGAAGAATGTACCTTGGAGGGTTGTTTTTGTTGGCTTCCAGGAGTCAAAAGCACACACAACATCAATCCGCTATAAAAATAAGGTTCACACAACAATGGGATTATGTCCTGTTGGATGGTGTGAATTTGTCCCAGGAGTGATGAGGATCTCAAATGATGAGGATGAGGATGAGGATGAGGATGAGGATGATGATGAGGACATGGACATGGATGAGGACAAGAACAAGGATGAGGATGAGGATGAGGATGAGGATGAGGATGAGGATGAGGATGAGGATGAGGATGAGAATGAGAATGAGAATGAGAATGAGGACAAGGATGAGGATGAGGAAGAGGAAGATGATAAGGTGTGTATTGTGATTAAATATTTTTTTAGTCCTTTTTTACATAACACTACTACAGGCAAATGAGGATAATAATAATTGCCAGATGGAGGAGTAGTCCACATGTTGACAGGTCTGCCTGAGGTACAGGTAAAAAGGGAGGAAAAAAGCCTATGAAATAAATGCCCAGACTTCAGAAAATTGTTTTGAAATGTATTCCTTAACAGTTGATTTGTCTATGATATTCAGAATTGTGGCTTTGGGATTCTAGAAAACCAATACACTCTGTTATCATTGGCAGTTTTCTCAGTTAATAAAATTGTTGGTATTAGCAGTTGGTTCTTTGACTTCATGCTCTGAAGTTCAGCATAACACACTATGCATATGACAGAAGACAGTCATGACTCTTTGTATTTCACTAAACAACATCTTGTCTGAATCAATTCCACTTGAGTATAACCACAGGACTGAATTGAAAAAACCAAATACTGTACATTAGAAACTGAAGTGCATCAAACTTTATGTAAGTCACTATGGGACAGGTGGCAGTTTTGTAAGTTTTGAGATAATATAGAATGCCCTGCCAAATACAACAATTACCAGCACTTGAGCATGGAGTAGAAAGGAGTGATTGGCCATAGTGCCATTGGGAAATTGGTAAAGTGCTGGTATACCTAGATATTGATGATATACAAAAAAAAGCTACACTTGGGTCAGGTATTAGGTATCCAGACACAAAGCACATGAAAAATAGTCATTCATGAGCTAGTTTAATATGTGATTTTAGAAGGATATTAACTTTACCATGATATATCTGGATATGTCATTTCTTCACCAATTTCCTGATGCCTACCCACCCAAACTATGAACTACAGTGATCTCCATTTGATGATTAAACCTGGGGATCAATGCCTTTGCTGTGCAGCCTACCTGCCAGAGAGAAAAAGACATCTTAGTAGTTCATCAGTAGTGGGTACTGTGGCCTGGGCAATAGAGCCAACTTGTTGGAATTGGCCTGTTGACCAGAGAATACACTGTCAATGACTGCATCAAGACAAGAAAGTATCTTCACACAGATAAGTATCTCTCCCTATACTGAATCATAGAACTTGAGCATACTGGGATCCTTATTATCACCACCCTGAGGTTTGTTTGCAACAGAATTATGTATTGGACCGAGTAGCTTGGCCAGTATCAGGTGTTCCAGCACTGCTGTCAGTTTGGTGTTGGCCTATTGTGGACATGAGGTGGAGAGGTTTGGGAGCACAGGGTAGCACCATTATGATGATGATGGTCAAGCAAGGAGGGTTTGACTCCAGTGCCTGTATTATCTTGAGGCCTGAAAACAGGAAGCAACAGCACTGCCACTGTAGCCATGGGTGGTCAGCTGTTGGGCTGCCATCAGGGTGAAAAGATGTGATATACAGACTTATCAGTACATGAGTGTGCAGTAGGAAGGAGTGGCTGTCCATATGGCTATGGGCCACAATGATTTTCATTTGAGGAATGAGCTCAAGGATTGACATCTTTGCCATACAGTCTATCTGCTAGAAACAATTATTTTCAAAAGAGAAAAGAAATCCCAGTGGCTCACCATTAGAGGACACTGTTTTTGAGGCAATAAACTGTGGCATTGATCAGCTGTTGATGCCACTCATGAGGTCAAAACAGGGAACTTACTGCCAAAGCAGGTGGTCAAGAAAAGCAGCAATCCACTGTGTTTCTTGTCCTCTCCCTTGTCCTCAATAACCAGATACACTGCAAGTTGAAATGAAAGTGCAGTTTGCTCTCATGGGTTCACTATGTCAAGATAATGAACAGCATAAACATGGAGATGAGAAAAATACACATTAGATATCTCATACTGAAGCACCCAGGCCCCATAATAGGTAAAGCCTCCTCTTGTGGTTTAAACATTCCTTCCCCTCTCACTTATGGCAAATTTCCAGTTGGTTCTCACTAGCACCAACATAGCCATCAAGCATGAGTAGACCAAGCTGACTGTCAAACCAAACCATGACCTAGCAAGACCCCACTGTTTTGGTAGTGTGAGATACACTCCAAGGGGAATACCTGTCAAAAAAAACACCAGCTGGGCTCTCCACCAGAAAGAAAGCATGGAACAATACAAACCTAGAAAGTAGTCTGCACTATTATGCGATGGGTCAGGAACATAATTAATTGGGTGGATAATCATAAATGAACTGTCTACCAAGCATTAAGTGACAGGAATATGGCCATCTTGCTGAGCACCACAAGAGAGCTGTCAGCCCATGCACCGATACCATGAATGGCTTGAAAGATGATGATGATGGGCAACAGTGCTGACATGTTCTGGAGAATGACTATAGTGCACATTTTCCTGAGTTGTTTCTGGAAATGAAGCAGAAATGCAACTCACTGGATCGTTGTTAAATAACTGTCCCCAAGATGTCACAAATGCAAGAAGGATATTGCTAAGCGAAGCATCAGTATTTTCCTTTTCTGGTCCTTGATCCCCTCACAAGAATGGACCTGGTCACAAATCCTCCTCCTAATGTGGCAATGAACACAATGGAAGCAGCAATCCTGGCATGCTCCACATCTCCTTTCAAAATCCACCTTTTCATGCTATTGGTATGAATTCAGTATGTCATGAGCAGGCACAAGGTGAATTCATCACCAATCGGATGAGGTACTGCTCAGTGCTTTTGGAGCCTGGTACAGCATTGTGGCTGATGTGAGTAACACCGCTTGCATAGCAAGTGTGTCTAGACTGAGTCTAACAATGTCTCAGTAACGTTCACTGAGGCCACATGCAAACCATACATGCTCGCAATCACCATGGTGCTATCAGAGATGAAGAATATGAATAGGAGGTTATGGACTCACCTCCTCCCATATAAACATTCCACTTCTTCCTGTATCAATCATTGTATGATATACACAATCAGCATAATACTAAGAGCATTGTGGCTCAGGACAGTACACAGTAGAGCTCTGGCAAAACCTAGCTGAAGAGCAGGTATCAGCCCATCAACTGACATAGATCACCATTCAGAATAGGCAACCCAAAGATTCATAAAAAATGTGCCTCACCTAGGAGGTAGTTTAAAACCATGTTAAGAGGAGCAGTGACTTAGAGAATGAGTGTATGCACACTTGAGAGCCCTTACATACATGTCAGCTGTGCAACATGGTAACATACCAATAGCTGTATACCTTGCAACGTTGGATACTGCCTGTCACAGAAGTCAACATCACTATTGAAGGAAAACGTATCACATTACTTTGCTATTTCCCCAATTGTGTATCCTGGTAGACCCACAGCTGTGACTCAGAGGAACTTGCTTGCACATTGAAAAGACCTGAAAGGTGGTTGAGTGGACTGTTAGTCCTGGCCACCTGGGAGTAGTCTGAGGGTGATGGGGGAGCGATATGTTTGCCCCAGAGGGACTCTAGTGCAAGGGGATTAGTCCTAGAACGAAGGTGGGCACGAACAAGAATAGTCCAGATGCAGTCCAGATGGTTGTAAACAGTAGTCCAGTTGGTGTAAGTTGTTAAAAATCATGAAGACTGGCAGTACAGTCAAGTAAAACGATGCAGTAGATGGTAAAAACAGTGAGGGAGCAGTATCCCAATGGTGATGGTGATGGTGGTGAGCAAACGGTAGGAAGCTGCTTGCTCCCTTGCTGTCATTTCAAATGATGAGTACAAGATTTATAGTCTGGGCATACTCAGACTTCTAAGTAAATATGGAGAGACACATGGTCTAAGTGCCTAATGATATAAAAGGAATGGGTCAAGACCAGGAATATGAAATACAGACCCTGATGGGTGGGGACAGAAATTCCCAACTCTGGCCTGAGTAGTCCAAATGTCTAAGGTGATGTCAGAGCTACGAACTGAAAGGTCAAGTAAAATAGGGGAACTTACACAAATGGTAACCAAGTAAGAAAACATAGCGAAGATTAGTCTGGTTGGTATAAGCACTAGTCCGACCAGTCTGTCATGGACTGTGTAGACCAATGAACCAGACTATCATGAAACATAGGTAAATAAAGCAAACAAATGATGGAAATATAGAAAACATAAGGTTATACATGTAGAGGTGTATCAACCTCTACAATGTGCAGCAACTTCTGGTGGCTGGCCAAGCTGCTGAAATATACTTGCAGATTGAATGGACCAAATGTTGGTGGTTGGCTGAGAAAATACATTGTAAATGCAGTACTTTCACTGGGATTGAGGCTTGCACTTACTGTACAAATAAGACAATACCAGTGACAACTGCCACTTGTGCACAAGCTATCTTTGTGACATGACAATTTGGCATGCTTGTGAGGACTTTGTCTAATGAACTGGGAAGTCAGATTGGCATCTTCAAGAGGAATCGAGTGTGTTGAAGGCCGTGCACAAACCATGGCAAACCAAGCTCGGCCTCTCGAAGCCGACAAGACTCGATGCTTACGAATCTGAGTCGGTCATTTGCAATAGTCATGTAGTATAAAGGTTTCGGCCCATACGATAAGGGAATAATAACGAGTCTTTTTCCCGGCCCTCACAAGGGCTCTTTTCGTCCGATCTAAGGTCACTCCGCGCTCGCTAGAATCAGCATCTACG
>JBBPMM010000203.1:18162-43961 GCA_038090335.1 Solioccasus polychromus | reverse complement strand
GTACGTCTCCATATTCGAAGAAAAGACCCATGATCTCCTTCCCCCGTCTCATCCCTTCGATCATGGAATCGATCTCGATGACTCCTTCATTCCCAAAATAGCCAAAATCTACCCCCTAAACCCTAAAGAGATGGAGATGTGCAAAGAGTTCATAGACGAACATCTTCGAACGGGATGGATCATACCTTCAAAGTCTCCTCAGGCCTCTCCTTTCTTCTTCGTCCCAAAGAAGGACAGATCTTTACAACCTTGCCAGGATTATAGGTACTTAAATTTGCACATGGTCAAGAATGCCTATCCTCTCCCCCTTATCTCTGATCTCCTGGAAAAGTTGAAAGACTCTACGATCTTCACCAAATTTGATGTACGATGGGGGTATAACAATGTCCTCATCAAACCAGAAGATTGGTGAAAAGCCACCTTCATCACCCCATTTGGTCTCTTTGAACCTACGGTCATGTTCTTCAGACTGTGCAACTCCCCTGCCACATTTCAAGCCTTCATGAATGACGGTTTCTGTGATCTTGTTTCAGAAGGATGGGTAGTGATCTATATGGACAATATTCTCATCCACTCCTCTGATCCCGCCAAACATACTGAGCAAACGAAACGCGTCCTCCAATGCCTCAGGGATCTTTGCCTCTCCCTAAAGATTTCGAAGTGTTCTTTCAACATCACTGAAGTCGAGTATCTGGGGATGATCATCAGACATCACCAGGCATCCATGGACCCTACAAAGTTGAAGGCCATTCAGGAATGGCAACTGCCTACTTCCGTGAAAGCAGTCCGATCTTTTCTTGGTTTTTGTAATTTCTATTGGAAGTTCATCGCGAACTTTTCGACTATTGCTCAATCCCTTATTGATCTCACCAAGAAATCGACCACTTGGGACTGGTCCGACACCCATGAGACTGCTTTCCACACCCTTCAACAAATCTTCATGTCTACCCCAGTCCTCCATCTCCCCAATACCACTTCCCCTTTCTTCCTCATGACCAATGCCTCTCTCATCACCGTGGGTGGCGTCCTTATGCAGAAAGATGCTAATGGCAATCTTCATCCCTGTGCATATTTGTCTAAAACCTTATCTCCAGCCAAATGGAATTACAACATCTATGATTGGGAATTGTTGGCTGTCATTCATGCTCTCTATGAGTGGCGTCATTATCTTCAAGGGACTTCCTTCCCTGTCACTGTTCTTACTGATCATATGAACCTATCTTATTTCTGAGAACCCTGAAAACTCTCTCATCGCCAAGCCTGTTGGCTCTTATTCCTCCAGGATTTTGATCTTCATTTTGCTCATCAACCAGGTTCCCAGATGGGCCCTGCTGATGCACTCTCTCACCATGATCATGTGGATACAGCAGATGATAACCAGGCTGTTACGCTTCTCCTGGACGATGTCTTTGTATGCACCATCGACCTCGCCCTCTCCAAGAAAATCACCCAATCCACCTCTTCCAATCCCCTTGTCCTTGATGCTATTTCGAAGTCCATGGAGGACTCCCCCTTATTTTCCTGCTTGTTCCCACAGGATTGGACCTTCACTGATGGGAAACTTTATTTCCACAATCACCTTTATGTTCCAGAGTCCCTCCGACATGACATAGTCTCCTTGGTTCATTCCTCCTTTGCTGGCAGCCATGGTGGTATTTTCTGCACTCATGCCCTCATTGCTCGTGATTTCTGGTGGCCTGGCCTCTCCACCTTTGTTTGCTGCTTTGTCTCCAGCTGTGCCATCTGTCAGCAGAACAAGGTAAACACTCACCTGACCATTCCCCCCCTATCTCCCATCCCCTCCACTACATCCCACCTGTTTGAACAGAACTCTGTCAATCTTATTACAGACCTTCCCCTGGTCCAGGGTTTTAACTCTATTTTGGTCATGGTCGACCATGGCCTTATGAAGGGGGTAATTTTCACCCCTTGTTCTAAAAACATCGATGCCAAGGGCATTGCCCAGCTCTTTTTGGAAAAGGTTTTTCCTTGATTCGGACTCCACTCTTCCATCATATTGGACAGAGGACCTCAGTTCGCTTCTGCATTTGCATGAGAACTGTCCCAACTCCTAGGATATGACCTACAACTCTCCACCACCTACCATCCTCAGACTGATGAAGAAACGGAATGAACCAATCAGTCCCTTGAAACTTATCTTAGGATATTCTCCGAAGGCTGCCCTGACAAATGGGTGGATTTGCTACCTCTAGCTGAGTTCTCCCACAACTCCAATGTCCACTCTTCCACCCAGAAAACCCCATTTTCGCTGATGTTCAGATGTGAACCTAGAGGATATCCCCCCCTTGGAAAGACATTTATTCCAGCTCTGGAAAAATGTCTTACCCTTCTTGATGAGGCATGGAAGGAAGCCCTCGTGGCTCACAAGAATTCCGCTCAGATCATGAAGGAATGGACCTTCTCCAAGTTCAAACCCTGGAAGGTCAGAGATAAGGTGTGGCTAGAGGCACAGAACCTTCATTTCCATCACACATCCAAGAAACTTCTTCCTCAATGGGAGGGACCCTTTGAGATCTCCAAGGTTGTCTCTCCCCTTGCCTATGAACTCCATCTCCCTCCATCCTGGAAGATCCACAACATCTTCCATGCTTCACTCTTATCTTCCTATTGAGAGATGCCAGAACATGGCCCCAACTTTCTAAGACCACCATCGGAAGAGATAGAAGGTGAAGAAGAATGGGAAGTCAAAGACATCCTCAATCACTGCAGAACATGAGGACAGCAACAGTATCTCATAAAATGGAAAGGGTACTCCTCTGCCGAAAATATGTGGGAACCCGAATCCAATCTTGGAAATGCTTCCAAAGTGCTCAAAGAGTATAAAGCTCGACGAAAACTTTAGAACTCAGACCAACCACTCTTTACCTCAGAATGCTCCATTCACCTGTCACCTTTTTATCCCACCATGTCCACTCTTGCTGTATATGCTGAACATCTCCCAATCTCTTATTGCCATCTTCTCTTTGGCACTGTCCTCACTGATCCCTGCCCCCTCTTCTGTGTTGAGCATGACCCTCTTTGGCCCCAAGTGTCATCCTTACAAACAATGGTACACCTGTACCATCAAATCTACACCACTGACCTTCTCTTCTAGTGGTCACGATCAGGTCCTGGTTCTGTGTTTACACAAGCCATCAATCATTCTGTCCAGCAGACATTGGACCATCTCCTGGATCTGATGCATGACAAAGGTTTCTGGTTTTTCGTGAACCATATCCCATCCTCCACTATCCCCACACTCCAATCTCTCATCGACAGACTTACTCCATTAGAAGAAACCCACTATCAGGGATACCTCCTAACCAGTACTAATGGGATACTACCCTGGTTTCTTCTTTCTTCACTCTTTTCTCCTAGTCCTCCATCATCTCCCTCTTCTCCTCCTCCTCCTCCTCCTTGTAGACCTTGTTGTTGCCTCCAATGTCAACCAACTCCATACTCTGTTCCTATCCAACCCTGCCTTTCATCTTATGACGACACTCCTGCACTCCCTATACCCAAGCCCTCTAGACCCACATGGACCCCCCAACCTGAATGGATGCAACCCCTTCCTGACCATCTGGCATCATGCCCCTCTACTCCTCCTCCCCCCTCTTCCCCTCTTCCCTCCCTTGGGACCCCAAACCACCCTATCAACATTGACGATATCCCTGACAGCCCTAGTCATCAAGGGCAGTGTTTTAAATGCCAACAATGGGGGCATTGGTACCAGGAGTGCTACCAGTATCATTGTCCTAAATGTTTTTTATGGGCTCCTGGACATCAAAAGAGTGTGTGTAGAGGCCTTCCTTGTGACAGATGTGGGATTCCAGGACGTAAGGTTATTTATTATTCCAATCGCACTACTAACCCTTCCGTTGCCGCTTGGGTTATCAAGGAACATTCTTCGTCTGGAGGTGAGAATAACTCAGCTCAGTGAGCTGAGAGTTATGAAGGGGGTAATGTTACAGTTTTCGTATCCTCCGATTTTCCCTACTTTTCCCAATGGTTGTTCCTATCTCTCCTGTATTTTGATCCTATTTCTTCCTCGTTCCTCGTTTTTCCACTTTACCTTGTAGCACTGGAGTTAAAGGTTACCGTTTATAGTCACTATTCTCCAGAACATTCTAGATAGTTTCCTTTTCCTTCCTGGTCTGTGCGTCATCCTTCTACCTATAAATAGGTAGACTTCCTATCCCTGTACCTTAGCTAGTTCTACACAATCTAAACCTAGTAACCAGCAAGCCACTCAGACGAGTGAGATTCTCACCATTCCAGTCCTTCAGGCCACTGCTCTTAGGGCCTTTGTCACTCATCAGGGAGTGACTCATCAGATTATAGTCTTCCTCGCTACTATCCAGCAGGAAGTACCTCAGGTACGCGTCGATACCCTCTATTGGGAGACGACCATTCTCATCCTAGTTATCCTTGGGTTGCCATGAAGGCATATTAGTGTCTTCCATCGACTTTACATTGTCAGTTACTAGCTGAGTTACTAGCCTCAGCATAACAATGTCGAAGCCATGATCATAAGGGTCTAAGTAATAGAAAGGACTTATGAAAAGAGTAATTGAATAATAAAAGATAGGATAAGGGGTAGTCCGATTGGTATATGTGTTGAAAAGTCGTGGCTGGGCACGGGGTTTGCTTAACAGTCTTTGCTCTCTTCCTTCAACCATCACCATCACCACATCACATAACCATGTCCCAAACCCAATTCCAATCTTATGTGGACAAGTTTCGGTCTATGACCGATGCCAGCTCAGCGCACCAAGCTGCACTTTGCAAGAACTTCAAGCAAATGACTGCATTTATGTATGATGGGTTTAGTCAACTCGATGCTGGACAATCACAAAGATCTCAAGGAGGACATGAAGATGTGGGTTAAAAGGTTTGGGGCAGGGATGGTGAGTAAGAGATGCACTTGTTCGATGCCTCCACTGACATGTGCAGGATGACTGGGAGACCGCATGGACAGAGGCTGACAAGATCAGTCTGGACACTGAGCTTGACAATGACGTAGTGTAGAAGATAATGAAGGCAGAAGAGACATGCATGGACTGGACTGTGCGATTCAAGGCGGCCAAAGAAGCACCATCCAAGGTGGTCATTCCGCCAATGCAAGACTCAGCAATGGAGGTGGAGGAGGTGCTCCTGGCGACTCAAGAGAAGGAAGCCCATGTGCCGTCACAAGATGTGTGCTTGCTGTCATCGGCCAGTACGAAGGTAAGTCCGAGTCGACTTGCTCAAGGTGGGGCTAATGCTTTCTAAGCGCAGCTGGTCTAATCCCAATGACGAAGAATCCGAGATTGGGGTCGTAGAGCCCCAGAAGAAGATGGCTCAGGTACAGTCGAAGACTCCCAATGTGTGCAATGGATGTGTGATCGCAGGACTGGTGGCACAGTGTAAGAAAGGGAGTGGGGCAGCATGTGTCCAGTGCAATCGATTAAAGGTTGCCTGCAGCCTGGCAGGTGGAAGGTCAGTGCCGTGTAAGCGAGGAGCACAGATGGTCATGCAGATGAAGGGTAAGTGGTCTCGTTTTGAATAGTCCGGTCTGACCTTCATTACAGAGAAACCAGTCTGCCCAAAGGCTGGTCCTAGCAAGGCTGTGGCAGCCCCAACTGAATGGAAGACACTCAGTCTCAATGATGACAAAGAGGATGTGACCCTGGTCAAGGTGAAAGGGAAGGGCAAGGCGACGCTGAGGAAGATCAGATGCTCGGTCTCATCAAGCAAAGGATTGGTCATGCTCTGGCTGAGTGCAGTCCATGCTCACCTGTACCAAATCTGAGCAAATATCAAGGTGCTTGAAGTCCAGCATGCAGAGGTGATGGCAGAGATGGAGGACCTGGTCACAGAGCTGGAGGAGCAGGGCATGTAAGACTGGGCTCATTGTCTTCTTCTGTAAACACAAACATTTTGTAAATGCAAACGGACTTGAATGCAAGAAACAAAGTGAAAAGAAAAAGATGAGGAAATGAAACAAAGTTAAAAGAGAAGTGTTTGAACGTAAGACTGGCCAGACTAATACCAGTCTATTGTCATGGGGTACTGCCTGACTTGTCTTCTTTGGTCTACTTTCACATCTGTTCCAGCAAATGATCCCATAGAGATGTTTCTTGGGTGCAAGGTACTGCTCAACTTATTTTCTTTGAACTTCTTTCTTCGTTTACCCCTTGTGTACTTCCCGGACTATGGCTGTTATGGTTTTCCTCCACTCCCTATTCTTTCCAATATCTCCTAGTCTCCCCTGATTACCTTTCCTATTTCTCCCAAGTCTTGTTCCTATTCCTTCCATTTTCTGAATCCTCCCGTTTTACCTTGTAGTACCAGAGCTAAGGGTTACCCGCTATAGTTATCATCCTCTGGAACATTCTAGATAGTTTCCTTTTTCCTCTTGGTCTGTGCGCATTCCTTCTACCTATAAATAGATAGACCTCCCATTCCTGTACCTTGGCTAGTTCTATGCAATCCAAGCCTAGTAACCAGCAAGCCGCTTGAGTGAGTGAGATTCCCACCATTCCAGTCCTCCAGGCCACTGCTCCTAGGGCCTTCATCACTCATCGAGGAGTGACTCATCAAGTTATAGTCTTCCTTGCTACTATCCAGCAGGAAGTACCTCAGGTGCACATCAATACCCTCTATTGGGAGACGACTGTTCTCATTCTAGTTATCCTTGGATTACCACAGAGGCATATTAGCTTCTTCCATTGACTCTACATTGCCAGTTACTAGCTGAGTTACTAGCCTCAGCATAACAAAAGAACTAGCTCTTCTCACCGTCCCCTACCTAGCAGATGGAACCCCCTTACCCACCATTACTCCTCCTTGCAGTCCCATATACCCTATGCCCTACCAGAAGAAGAAGCGACCCCATAACCCATACTCTATTCCCTTTACCTCTGAATCCTCCATGCTTCCACTCGAGCGAACCATGTCACTTCCCAACCTGTCTCATAAAGAGACTCCCATTGAAGTCAAACAAGACCCACAACAGGAAATTGATTGGGAGCAAGAGTTCGACGACACTCAAGATTGTTATTTGGCCTGACAACTCGCCAAGGAAGGACTTGACAAAGAAGAGATCCAGAGAAGAGTAGAAGCTTCTCAAGAACAGAGATGAGTCTTAGCAGAAGAAGAAGCCCAAAGGGTAGCCGAATACCTTAGACAATGAAGAGAGGAGATGGCCAAAGCTACAGAGCTTAAAGCCAGACTCCTGGACAACTTCTCAGGAGAATCTGAAGACACAGTATGCTGGATGCTCACCATGAAAGCATATTTCAAAATGAATGGAGACTTATACGATGATAAGGCAATGATGCTCACTATGCTCAACAAGATGAGCAAGGGTAGAGGAAAGGTCTTCTCTGAAGGGTGGTTCTACTGGCTGAAAAGCCCCACTATTTCCGATGATCAATGCACCTTCAATGTCATGGCCACCGACTTTGCCAAGACCTTCTTCCCTTACGACACTGCTAGTAAGGCTTGATGAACCATCCGAAATCTCACCCAGAATACCAAAGATAAGGATCTCCCTTGCTGCTGCCCAGACTGGGCTCTCTGATGAAGAAGCCTTTATCAAATACTTCGGAAGAGGATTGGATGAAAATATTACCACCAATATCCTCTCTATGGCTGCTGTCCCCACTATGCTTCAAGGGTGGATGGACCAAGCCAGCAAGTTCAATGCACAGCAGGAGCGCATCAAGGATATGCATAAGGGTCTAGGGTGGAGGAATTTCTCCAATGACTGGAAGGATCCTAACACTATGGAAGTCAATGCCATTCAACTTTCCCCAGTTGAGAAGGCTCGCCATATCAGAGAAGGACGATGCTTTATCTGCCACAAGAAGGGTTGCACCATGCATAACCATACCCAAGATGATAAGAAGACAGAAGGGTCTACCCCTACTTGGTCCAACAATCCCTTCCGAAACCAAGCCAGAGCCACAGCGGTTTCTGCTCCAGAACCTCCTAAGGTGCCAGAACCTCCCCCATCTTCTAATTTAGACAAATACCTGAAAGTTCTTGAAGGACAAAAGGTAGATCACAAAGAACTCGTACGAGTTCTACAAGCATGCTTTGAAGAGGGTGAGGAAAGGATTTCCAAGATGTCCCTTGATGAAAAGATCCAGGGTTTTTAGAATGGAGGAAAGTATCAGCGTCTTCTCCTCCCGAACGTTCCACTCCCATCATTTGTACTAGTAAGAAAGAGAAATCCATTTGTGTCCCCATCTCTCTCTTTCACAGAACAAAAATCACTGAGATAAAAGCCCTTCTCGATTCTGGAGCAACCGAAAACTTTATCAATCCTATCACTACCACCAAGTACCAGTTCCCCACTAGGTGTCAAGCGTCGGTCCGACACTATTCCGCTCTAGCTCTGATGTCGGAGGGAGACGTAGTAGGTGGACTTTGGGTCGGAGGTGGGTTGGACGGGCTTGGCTTCAGCTACTCGGGCGGAGAGCTGCGCCCTTACGCACTCGTGCCCTATATTTCGGAGGACGAGGGTATCGAGAGGTCAGACACTTAGTCGGGGAAGAGTCCGAGCTAAGACTTGAGGGAAGCAGGAGAGAATAGCGGGGGAACTTAGTTGATATTCGAACTGAGGAGAAGTCCTCAGCAAACTACAGTATTTATACAGGAGGAGGCTGAAACAGTAACAATGAGTGTTGGTAACTGACTCATGAAACAGGAGTAAGATGTCAGAGTGAAACAGGAATGGAGGTGTCAGGGTTGACACTGGAATGGAGATGTCAAGATGAAACTAGGGTAGAAGGTGTCAAGATGAAACGTGTAAGAGACTAGAATGTAACACTAGGTCGGAGCGGAGTAAATGAGGCGGAGTAAACTTAAGTAACGAAAAGGTATAAAGAGCGGAGTAATATGTCGGAATAAAGGCGGAGTAACATCGGAATTGTCATGCCCATGACAGTATGGCAGTTCCTATTTTCTCCATGTCCTGTATTCTCCCATTTTACCTTGTAGTACTGGAGCTAAGGGTTACCCATTATAGTCTTCATTCTCTGGAACATTCTAGACAGTTTCCTTTTACTTCTTGGTCTGTGCATGGTCCTTCTACCTATAAATAGGTAGACTTCCTATCCCTGTACCTTAGCTAGTTCTATGCAATCCAAGCCTAGTAACCAGCAAGCCGCCCCCATGCGAGACCACCACCATTCCTGTCCTCCAAGCTACCACCTTACGAGGCTTCGTCACACATCGAGGTGTGACTTATCAAGTGTTGCTCTTCCTCACTACCATACAGCAGGAAGTTCCTCAGGTGCGCATTGATACCCTCTATTGAGAGATGACCGTTCTTGTAGTCATCATCTTGGGACTACCATGAAGATATATCAGGATATACCACTGAGTATATTTCATCAGTTACTAGCTGAATTACTAGCCTCAGCATAACAAAAGAACTAGCTCTCCTCACTGTCCTCTATCCAGCGGACGGAACCCCTCCACCCACCATTACTCCCCCACCTCATGGACCTGCTTACCCTACACCCTACCAGAAGAAGAAACCCCTTAACCCTTACTCCATCCCCTTTGCCACTGCCTCTTCTTCTTTCCCACTTGAATGAACCATGTTGCTTCCTGACCTGTCTCATGAGGAGACTCCCATTGACATCAAACAAGACCCACAACAGGAGGTGGATTGGGAACAAGAGATTGATGATGACCAAGACTGCAACTTTGCCCAAAGACTTGCCAAGGAAGGACTTGACAAAGAAGAGATCCAGAGAAGAGTAGAAGCTTCTCGAGAACAGTGACATACCCTAGCTGAAGAAGAAGACCGACAGGTAGCCAAATACCTAAAGCATCGAAGAGAAGAATGAAAAGCTATGGCTAAAACCACCAAACTCAAGGCCAGTCTCCCAGACGACTTTTCCAGAGACTCTGACGATGCAGTATGCTGGATGCTTGCTATGAAAGCATACTTCAAGATGAATGAAGACTTATATGACAACCGAGCTAAGATGCTCACGACCCTGAACAAGATGAGTAAGGGTCAAGGAAAAGTCTTCTCCGAAGGATGGTTCTATCGTATGGAAAGCCCCACTCTCCCTAATGATCAGAAGACTTTCAACATAATGGCAGCTGATTTTGCTAAAACCTTCTTCCCCTTTGACACTGCCAGCAAGGCTCACTACACCATCCACAACCTTACCCAGAATACCAAAGATAAGAATGGCTTTGCCACCTATGTCGCCAACTTCTTCCTTGCTGCTGCTCAGATGGGACTTGCTGACAAAGAAGCTCTCATTGAGTACTTCAGAAGAAGATTGGATGAAAAGATTACCACCAACATCCTCTCCATGGCCACCATTCCCACTATGCTCCAAGCATGGATGGAGCAAGCAAGTAAGTTTAATGTGCAGCAGGAGCACATTAAGGATATGTGAAAAGGTCTTGGATGGCAAGACTTTTCCCATAAGAAGGATCCAAATGCCATGGAAGTCGATGCCGTTTGACTCTCCCCAGTCAAGAAGTCTTGACACATTCATGAAGGAAGGTGCTTCATCTGTCATAAGAAAGGATGCACCACATGTAATCACCCCAGGGATGATAAGAAGTCTGAAGGGTCTACTCCGATGCGGTCCAACAATCCCTTCCAGAACCAGACAAGGGGCTCCCAAGCCAGCCAAGGCCCCAGAGCCTCCCCCATCTTCTGACCTAGACTGCTACTTAAAGGTCCTTGAAGGGTGAAAGGTGGACCATAAGGAACTCATATGAGTTTTGCAGGCTTGCTTCAAGGAAGATGAAGAAAGGGTTGCCAAGTCAACCTTGGACGAAAGGATCCAGGGTTTTTAGAACAGAGGAAAGCTTCAGTGTCTTATCCTCCAGAATGTTCCACTCCAATACTTTGTACTAGTAAGAAAGAGAAATCTATCTGCATTCCCATCTCACTCTTTCATGAAACAAAAGCCGCTGAGATCAAAGCACTCCTGGACTCCAGGGCAACAGAAAACTTCATTGATCCCATCACTGTTGCCAAATACCAATTCCCCACTAAGTGACTCTCTTCCCCTATATGAGCATCCAATGTCAACAGTACAGCCAACAAGGGAGGTTTCATCCGAAAAGAAACATCCCTAGTTGTTAAAATAGGGTTACAAGAAGAGATAGTCTGCTTCCTGGTTCTTAACTGTGGGGAAGACCGAGCCATCCTCAGCATTCCTTGGTTCACTAAGGTCAATCTGAAGATCAATTGGTCCACCTGAGAGGTCACTATCACTGACATCCCAGAAAACCATAATGCGGAAGGGGAAGCCCTGGAACAGCAATATCTAGTGGAGTCTCTGAGGAAAACCACTATTGCTACTGAAGTAGCTATTGCCACACCCAAGAAAGAAAAAATCCTACCCCCAGAGTATAGCAAATACACTTCCATCTTCAAAGAGAAAACCCACAACCTCCTTCCTCCCTCTCAATCCTTTGATCATGGAATCGATCTCGATGATTCCTTCATCCCCAAAGTTGCTAAAGTCTATCCTTTGAATCCTAAGGAGCTAGAGACGTGCAAGGAGTTCATAGATGAACATCTTCAGACAGGCTGTATCATACCTTCTAAGTCCCCTCAAGCCTCCCCTTTCTTTTTCATTCCAAAGAAAGATGGCTCTCTCTGACCTTGTCAGGACTACTGGTATCTTAACTTGCACACCATCACTCTGACCTGCTGGACAAGCTAAAGGATTCTATGATCTTCACCAAGTTCGATGTGCGGTGGGGATACAATAATGTTCTCATCAAACCTGAAGATCGATGGAAGGCAGCTTTCATCACTCCATTTGGTCTCTTCGAACCCACGGTCATGTTCTTTGGATTATGCAACTCTCCTGCCATGTTTCAAGTGTTCATGAACAATGGATTCCACAACCTCATTTCAGAAGGGTGGGTAGTCATCTATATGGATGATATTCTTATTCACTCTTCCAACCCTGTCAAACATACCATTTGAATGAAATGAGTTCTTCAACATCTGAAGGATCTTCGACTTTTGTTGAAAATCTTGAAGTGTTCCTTTGACATCTCAGAAGTGGAGTATCTCAGGATGGTTATTGGCCATCATCAGGCGTCCATGGATCCCATGAAGCTGAAAGTGATTCAGGAGTGGCAACCACCAACTTCTGTTAAAGCCGTCAGATCCTTCCTGGGCTTTTGTAACTTCTATTGAAGGTTCATCACTAACTTTTCCTCTATCACCCAACCGCTCATTGACCTCACTAAGAAAACCACCTCCTGGGAATGGTCCCCTGCTGCTGAAACTGTGTTTCAAACCCTCCAATGGATTTTCATGTCCACTCCTGTCCTTCACCTCCCTGATACCACCTCTCTGTTCTTCCTCATGATGGATGCCTCATTAGTTGCCACAGGAGGAGTTCTTATGCAGAAAGATGTCAATGGTGATCTTCACCCCTGTGCTTATCTGTCTAAAACTCTTTCCCCTGCGGAACAAAATTACAACATCTATGACCATGAACTGCTTGTGGTCATCCACACCTTATATGAGTGGCGACATTATCTTCAGGGCACTTCACATCCCGTCACGGTCCTTACTGATCATAAAAACCTTTCCTACTTCTGTGAGCCACGTAAACTCTTCCATCGCCAAGCCCGTTGGCTCCTTTTCCTCCAGGATTTTGATCTCCACTTTGTTCATCAACTGGGCTCAGCCATGGGCCTGGCTGATGTGCTTTCATGTTGGGATCACATTGATACTGCAGATGACAACCAAGCTGTCACACTCCTCCTGGAGGATGTTTTTGTTCGTTCCATTGATCTAGCATTGTCTGACAAAATTGCTCAATCATCTGCTATTGATCCTTTAGTCCTTGACACCATCACTAAGTCCTTTGAGGTCTTCCCACGTTTGTCGATTCAGGACTGGTCATTCGACGATGGAAAGCTGTATTTTAAGAATCATCTTTACGTCCCTGATTCCCTTCGCCATGACATCATCTCTTTGGTTCACTCTTCCTTTGCCAGGGGCCATGGTGGTATTTTCCACACCACCACTCTCGTCACTCATGACTTTTGGTGGCCAGGTCTTTCCACATTTGTCTGCCGCTTTGTTTCTGGTTGTGCTGTTTGCCAACAGCATAAGGTTAACACTCACCTGATGGTTCCCCCATTATCCCCTATCCCCTTGTCCACCACCTGCCCCTTTGAACAGATTTCCGTTGATCTTATCATGGATCTCCCCCCTGTTGGCCGTTTTGACTCTATCCTGGTTGTGGTTGACCATGGGCTTACAAAGTGTCATGGGCATGACAATCCCAACGTTACTCCATCTTTATTCCAACATATTACTCCGCTCTTTATATCTTTTCGTTACTTAAGTTTACTCCACCTCATTTACTCTGCTCCAACCTAGCATTACGTTCAAGTCTCTTACATGTTTCATCTTGACATCTTCTACCCTAGTTTCATCTTGACATCTCCATTCCAGTGTCAACCCTGACACCTCCATTCCTGTTTCACCATGACACCTTACTCCTGTTTCATGAATCAGCAGCCAACACTCGTTGCTACTGTTTCAGCCTACTCATGTACAGTGGCTCAAAAAACTGTCCCAATGTTTGGTCATTTTGCACTAAATGCACCAAAACACAATAACCCATAAATCTTGCCCTTAACCTTGGCTGTATGAATGGAAGAGCTTACTCTTGGCTATAGAATTCATCTATGAATCAAAACATTTGAATCAGATTTAGGCAAATGATAGCCATTTCAAATGAGTGACTCATTGGGACAGTTTTTTGACTTTCAATCAGAAATGACATCTAGTACTTGATATGACATCCTTTGGCCTTAATAACTGCCTGAACCCTTCTAGGCATGCTTTCTATCCACTTTTGACACTCTTCCACAGATATCTCTCCCCACTACTCTATCACTCTATCCCATAATTGATGAACTCCTGTAGGGGCAGTCAGATAGCCTGAAAGACATCTTTTGAGATGATTCCAAGTGTGTTCAATAGGATTGAGATTGGGAGATTGTGCAGGCCAATAAAGATGCTTGATATCTTGCTCTTCAAACCAGTTTTGAGTCCTTCTAGAGGTATGTTTGGAGTCATTGTTTTGCTGAAAGATGATTTCATCTGGGGGTATTCCCAATTTCTTCATGCTTTGCAGTAGTCTTTGCTTCAGAATTGCCACATACTGTTTAGCATCCATTCTTCCTTCAATGTCACTCAAAACCCCCATTTCATTCCACCCTATGCAGCCCCACACTATCAAAGAACCCCCTTCAAACTTGACTGTACCCTTGACCTCTCTAGGGATTAGATCTTCACTCTTCTTTTTCCACACATACTCTTATCCATCTGATCCTATTCTGTTGATTTTAGTTTCATCTAACCATATTATTCTCTTCCAGTCCTCTATAGTCCAATGTTGGTACTTGAGAGCAAAGGCTAGTCTCCTCTTGCTATACTCAGCAGAAGAAGGGGTTTCTTCTATTTAACTACAGCTTTCAATGAGGCTTCCTTGACTGCATTCCTTACTGTTTGTGAGCAGACAAGATTGTCAATGATGGAATTGATAAATTGAGTAGCCTGGATAGCATTCTTTGCCTTGCCAGAAAGGATTTGCTAGACTATAGCACATTTGTTGGTAGGAGAGAGCTTGGAAGGATGACCACCATGAGAGTTTTCTTTATCTGGTTGGATCTCTTGAAGGATTCTAGACACAGTAGACTTCCCTAGGCCAGTTTGAGAGGCAATCTTCCTGCAGGAGATATCAAGGGAAGCTAGAGAAATGATATTGGCTCTTTGAGCAGAGAAGATGGATTTCATAATGGGAATGAGGGAATAGTCTCATGATGGTAGGGTTTATATATATTTTCACATTATCAATTACATAATTATGACATGACCAAGCACTTACATAAGATATATAAGCACATTACAGCATGCTAGGGTCCAATGTATGTAATGAGAAGTAGAAGTCAAAAAACTGTCCCAATGAGTCACTCATTTGAAATGGCTGCCATTTGCCCAAATCTGATCCAAATGTTTTGATTCATAGATGAATTCTGTAGCCAAGAGTAAGCTCTTCCATTCATACAGCCAAGGTTTAGGACAAGGTTTAGGTGTTATTGTGTTTTGGTGCATTTAGTGCAAAATGACCAAACATTGGGACAGTTTTTTGAGCCACTGTATAAATACCGTAGTTTGCTGAGGACTTCTCCTCAGTTCAAATATCAACTAAGTTCCCCTGCTATTCTCTCCTGCTTCCCTCAAGTCTTAGCTCGGACTCTTCCCCAACTAAGCGTCTGACCTCTCGATACCCTCGCCCTCCGAAATATACATAGGGCACAAGTGCATAAGGGCACAGCTCTCCACCCAAGTAGCTGAAGCCAAGCCCGTCCGACCCACCTCCAACCCAAAGTCTGCCTACTACGTCTCCCTCCGACGTCGGAGCTAGAGCGGAATAGTGTCGGACCTGATACTTGACAGTATATTTGAACTCATCCTTACGCATTCACTAAATCCTATGGCCCCTACCAGTACTATTCAGACTCGCGCTCAGACGCGCGCTCAGCTATGCCAAAGGGCACTTATGCCTGGTGGCTCCCTTCCTAGTCTCACAGCACTCGAGGCTGAAGACAAGTTCCTCTCTTTTTCCTGTCATCCTCCTTCCCCTGGTCCGTCTCGTTGCAGATCCTCCACTCCGACACCTTTCTCCGACTGTCATCCAACGTTCTCTCATATACCTTCTGGACACCAAAGTCCGCCCAACAACGACCCTCATAGACCTTCTGGCGGTGGAAGTGATGGAGATGATGACCCACCTGATATTCCCCTTCCTGACTCCCATGCACCCACTCCTGATCCCAATACCAATGCGCTCACCCTCCTAGCTCACGCAATCGACTCCTTTGCATGTCATGCTACCTCTGATCGCGACTCCACCTCTTCCCGCACCAAAGTCTGCAAACCAGATACGTTCGATGGAACAGATATGCGCAAACTCTGCGCCTTTCTGGTGCAGTGTGAGTTGAATTTACAGGACCACCCTAAGGCTTTTCGCTCCGACCGCTCCAAGGTCACTTTTGCCCAATCCTACCTTACAGGCATGGCCTTAGAATGGTTCGAACCAGATCTACTCCACTTCAACAGCGATCGCCACCCCATCTGGATAGATGACTACCAAGAGTTCGTCAGGGAGCTCAAGTCCAATTTTGGTCCACATGACCCAGTTGGAGATGCGGAGCACCAGTTGGACAATTTGTTGATGAAAGATAATCAGCGGATTAACAAGTATGTGGTCGGGTTTAACTGTCTGGCCACTCAAGTTCGTGGTTATGGAGAAGGAGCACTCTGCCACATTTTCTATAATGGCTTGCCAGATAGGATCAAGGATGAGATTTCTAGAGTCGGAAAACCCGCTACCCTTCAAGATCTCCGCTCCCTCGCTCAAACTATTGATGCGCACTATTGGGAATGAAAGTCTGAGATCTCTCATCAGGATAAGAACTCCTCCACCACCGAATCCTCATCCAAACCATCCAACTCCTCCACCTCTCATTCCAAGAAATCCTCTGCTCAGAACTCTGCAACCACTCCGCCTGTGAAGGATAAATCCGCTTCTGCCCCTAAGTCTGGAAACGGCAAGAATTCCGCCAAGTTGTCTACCTCTGATGCCCCTTCCCATCTGGGCAAAGATGGAAAACTGACAGAAGCAGAATGCCAGCGCCGCTTCAAGGAGAAGCTTTGCATGTTCTGTGGTCAGCCAGGACATAATGCCAAAGACTGTCCTAAGGCCACCTCGAAGGCAGCAAAAGTGAAGGCCTGTGCAGCTAAGGCTACTCCGTCTGAGGCTCCCGCCTCTGTGGAGTCAAAAAAATAGTCCGCAATCCCCAGTGCTTCACATGGGCTGGAGATTGCATTGACTCCTACCGTGCCTCGACGGAGCCAAGACTAAATGCATCTGCTCTTTCTGATCCAAATTCCCTTATGCCTTCTGTCTCCATCCTCTCCTATGATACCTCGTCGGTCTCCGCCTTAATTGATTCTGGTTCCACCGACTGCTTCATAGATTCTGCCTTTGTACTTAAAAATGCAATCATTACTTGTGAAGTTACTCCGCTTTCGCTCCAACTCCTTGATGGAAGTTCCAATGCACACATTACTCATGCATCCGACCTCAGTATATGTTTTCCCTCTGGTGATGTCACCTCTGCAACATTCTATGTCACTCCGCTGGATTCCTCTTGTCCATTAGTCTTGGGACATAACTGGCTCACCTGCTACAATCTGTCGATTGATTGGGTACTGAACCACATCAGCTTCCCGACTACTGAGCAACAAATGCTAGCAGCAAAGGCGCCTCCCTCTGCTCCGTCCGCTCCGATGGTTGTTCCACCTCAGTTGGACTCTGCTCCACCAAACTCCACTGACACACCTAGTCCACCCTCTATATCTTTTGTGAACGCAGCGACCTACCAGTGTGCTTGTCGTTTACAGGGATCCACCCACTTCACCCTTTTCCTCCACCTTGGGGATGTGAAACTCCACTCTGCTTCCACCACTCCGCCAGAGCCAATCGATCTCTCTACAATCCCTTCAGTCTACCACAAGTTCGCAGATGTTTTTAGCAAGGCAAAAGCTGAACAGCTGGCACCACATTGCGACTTTGACTTGAAGATTGATTTGGAAGAAGGAACTGCTCCACCCCTTGGTACCATCTACTCCCTTTCTCCGACAGAACTTGTCGCACTCCACACATTCATTGATGAGAATCTCTGCTCCGGCTTCATTCATCAATCTAACTCCAGACATGGCGCTCTGGTTCTATTCATTCGAAAGAAAGACAGTTCTCTCTGCTTATGTGTTGACTTCTGAGGTCTTAATAAGATTATGAAGAAAGATCGCTATCCACTACCCCTCATCTCCGACCTCTTGGACTCCCCCAGCAAGGCCACAATTTATACAAAGATCGATCTCCGCCACGCTTATCACCTAGTCCGCATCGCTGAAGGCAATGAATGGAAGACCGCTTTCCACACTCGCTATGGGTCTTTCGAATGGTGTGTTATGCCTTTCAGTCTAACGAATGCCCCTGCTGCTTTCCAGAGGTTCGTCAATAGCATCTTCACCAACATGCTTGATGTCTGTGTTGTGGTATACCTTGACGACATTCTCATCTACTCTGCCAACATGGACTCACACACAGCACACGTTTCTGAAGTGCTCCATTGCCTCCAACAGCATGGTTTATATGCTAAACCAGAAAAATGCGAGTTTCATTCCTCCTCTGTCAAATATCTTGGCTTCCGCCTCTCACCTAAAGGTCTGTCTATGTCACCCAACAAAGTAAAAGCTATCTCCAACTGGCCTGAGCCTTGCAAGGTGAAAGACATCCAGTCCTTCTTGGGTTTTGCCAATTTCTATCAATGATTCATCCATAATTACTCCGACATCGTCACCCCGCTCACTCGTCTCACCCGCAAGGGTACTCCCTGGAATTTCTCCGACAACTGTTGCTCTGCCTTCAATAAACTAAAATCCGCCTTTACCTCCACCCCCATTCTCACCCACTGGATTCCTGACGCTCCGCTAGTCATTGAGACTGATGCCTCCGACTATGCTATCGCTGGAATTCTCTCCATCATTTGCCCTGACTCAATTCTCCGCCCTGTCACGTTTTACTCTCGAACGATGACAAGTTCAGAGCTAAACTATGATACCCATGACAAGGAGCTTCTAGCAATTTTTGAGGCATTTCGACATTGGCGTCACTATCTTGAGGGCTCCGCTACTCCCATTGACATCGTCACTGATCATAAGAATCTCGAGTATTTCTCTGCCAGTAAACTCCTCACGCGCAGACAAGCGCGGTGGTCGGAATTTCTTAATCAATTCAATATGGTTGTTCGTTTCCGCCCTGGATGCCTTGGCGCGAAACCCGATGCCCTTACTTGACGATGGGATGTCTACCTAAAAGAGGGGGATAGGGACTACGCTCGTGCCAATCCACACAATTCCCACCCAATATTCACTCAAGAACACATCACGTCCTCCCTTAGAGCAACTTACCTTCTTGACCCCGCACTCCGCGCTGCAGAACTCGTAGATATCAACAATCTCCACTCCTCCATCCACTCCACCCTCAGCTCCAACTCATTGGCACAACATCACATGTCAAACTCCACCGACCCTCGCTGGGCAGTTGACTCAGACAGTTTACTCCGCCTTGACAATCGAATCTATGTCCCTGACATCGACAACCTCCGCCTACACATACTCCGCTTCAAGCACAACCACCCCCTATCAGGTCACTTTGGTCGGAACAAGACACTCGAGTTACTCCAATGCGACTATACTTGGCCTGGTGTTTGCACCTTCGTTAAGGATTATGTCAGTACTTGCACTTTGTGTGCGTGTGCTAAAGTCCCTAGACATAAACCCTATGGTCTGCTCAAGCAACTCCCCATCCCCGAACGCCCATGGAATTCCATCTCGATGGATTTCATAGAACATCTCCCAAAGTCTGACGGTTACTCCACCATCTTAGTCATCATAGACCACCCCTCGAAGCAAGGAATATTCATTCCGACTCACGACACTATCTCCACTCCTGAGTTAGCAAAGATCTTCGTCTCCCAGGTCTTCTCGAAGCATGGAGTCCCCAGTCATGTCACCTCCGACAGAGGTTTGGAATTTGTCTCCCACTTCTTCTGCTCCCTAGGTAAAGCTCTAGGAATGACCCTCCACTTCACCTCTGGCTACCACCCCGAAGGTGATGGTCAGACCAGCAGACTAATCAGACCCTCGAACAATATCTCCGAATCTACTGCAACTACCAGCAGGATGACTGGGCTAACCTCCTACCTATGGCTGAGTTTGCATTCAATAATGCTCCTAGCGTGACTACTGGAATTTCTCCTTTCTTTGCCAACAAGGGTTATCATCTGTCTATAACAGTCAATTCCAACGTATCCCTTACTTCCGCTAGAGCTCAAGAGTATACCTCCAACCTACAGCAGCTTCACGAATTCCTCTGCTCCGAAATGGCTCTCGCCCAAGAGCGCTATCAAGGACCTGCCAATGCAAAGCACATTCCTCCGCCAGATTTCAAGGTTGGTGACGAAGCCTACATCAAAGCCAAGTTCTTCTGCACCACGAGACCTTCCCTGAAGCTCTCCAACAAGAACCTTGGTCCATTCAAAGTCATCACCTGACCTGGCTCCCACTCCATCATGCTCTGCCTCCCAGATTCAATGAAGTCCGTCCACCCTGTCTTCCATGTCTCACAGCTTGAGCTCACCACCCTGAATGTTATTCCGCATCGAACTCAAACTCTGCCTCCTCCAATTGAGATCGATGGAGAAGTTGAGTATGAAGTCTCAGAGATCCTCGACTCAAAGACTGACAGGTGACGATGACATTGCCAATTATTATACTTAGTCCACTGGGCTGGCTACAAAGGAACTGATGAGGAAACCTCATGGTTACTAGCTACGGAACTGGATCATGCCTCAGAACTTGTACAGGATTTCCATGTGAAATATTCCGACAAGCCTGGTCCTTATTCTGCCCCCAAATCCGCCTAGTTTCCGATCACACTTATTCTGCTCAAAGATGAAGAATTATTATATACAAAACGTTTATAAAAGACAAAAACTTTCTACACTAGTTCTTCTGCTTCTTCTCCGCCTTCCTCCAACCCTTCATTTTCATCCTCTGTCTCCTCCTCGTCCTCCTCCACCCCGACTTCCTTCATTGTCACATCTCGTGATGACCCCTCGACAAACTCCGCCAGTTCCTCTGGCTGTTTCTCCCTCTCTCTTTCTTTTCCCTTCTCCTTCTGTCCCTCTCACTCCTTTTCCATCTCCTTTCCTCTCTCTGCCCACTTCCGCTTCTCTTCTGCCCACTCCTCAGAGCCTATCTCCCACTTCTCTGATTCCAGCACCCCAACCGAATGGACCCAGTGCCAGACCATCTCACAGATGTCTGCCTGGATCTCCACCACCTTCTCCTCCGCCTCTGTCCTCCTCTTCTCCAGCTTGAACCTCTGCTCCTCTAGATGGAGCCTTTTCTCCGCCACCTCCCGAGCCTTCTTCAACTCCTCTCCCCATTGCAAGATCACCTCAGTCAGCATCCCGAAGGCGTCCCTCTCATCTTCATCCTCGCCATCGTAGTCCATCTTGATGTCCCTTTCTTCGTCTGTCTCCACCGACGCCCTTGCCCACTTCTTGCCCTTGTCCCGATTCTCCTCCGCCGCGCTCTGCCCCTGTTTCTGGCCCATCGCCGCTGTCATCTTGGACAGAGTCCACAAGCAAGTCTTCCACGCCAGCTGACACGGTTGACACGCCCATGCCCTCCACTTGTTACTCAGTTGACACTCCGCCGCCTTTCCCATACCCTGGCATTGAGTGCATGGCGCCCGCGCTTCTACCCTGCTCCCCTGTGCCACTGCAACCTCCTCTGCTCATTTCTTAGTGGCCTCTGCCTGTCGCACCACCTCCACCACTCGTTGACGCTGCTCTTCCACGTGCTTCCTCTGTTCTTCCTCTGCGCACTTCCTCCGCTCCTCCTCCAGACAGCAGGCCTAATGTCTATCAGTAATCATTCACGCAGCAATCACTATGAGACTTACCTCTTTTTCACGCTTTTTCTGTGCTTTGGCCTCCTCTGCCTTTCTCTTCCGCTCCGCCTCGCATCGCTGCTGCTCGCCCTTCTTGGCCACCATGGTCGCAACATCATCGTCAGAGTCGGTGAGCAATTCTTCTTTGGGCATGTTCTTCCAGTCACGGTTGTTGGACATGATGTTGATCGAAGATAGTGATGGTTTGAAGTTAAGTTGTAAAACACACTTCTTCCGCCTTTTATATTTTACTGGACTACTGTGGATATCACAAACTCTGCTCTACCACACGTCTTACCTTTTAGGGTCTTATTGGGCCATCAAGGGTTCCAGCCCTAAAGGGGGGATACTGTCATGGGCATGACAATCCCGATGTTACTCCACCTTTATTCCGACATATTACTCCGCTCTTTATACCTTTTCATTACTTAAGTTTACTCCACCTCATTTACTCCACTCCGACCTAGTGTTACGTTCTAGTTTCTTACACGTTTCATCTTGACATCTTCTACCCTAGTTTCATCTTGACATCTCCGTTCCAGTGTCAACCCTGACACCTCCATTCCTGTTTCACTCTGACATCTTACTCCTGTTTCATGAGTCAGTTACCAACACTCGTTGTTACTGTTTCAGCCTCCTCCTGTATAAATACTGTAGTTCGCTGAGGACTTCTCCTCAGTTCGAATATCAACTAAGTTCCCCCACTATTCTCTCCTGCTTCCCTCAAGTCTTAGCTTGGACTCTTCCCTGACTAAGCATCTGACCTCTCAATACCCTTGCCCTCCAAAATATAGGGCACAAGTGCGTAAGGGCATAGCTCTCCGCCCGAGTAGCTGAAGCCAAGCCTGTCTGACCCACCTCCAACCCAAAGTCCGCCTACTATGTCTCCCTCTGACACCGGAGCTAGAGCGGAATAGTGTCGGACCGATGCTTGACAGTCGCTCATCATAGTGTTCCCCTCAGATCACTTGAAGCTAAAGTTTTATGCACCCCGATCACAATTACCAGTGTACTGGACTCAGGCTCAGAAATCATCGCTATGCCCAAGTGGGTATGGGAGACCCTGCAATTACCAGTCCGGTCCAACCATGTGATGACTATGTCCAATGCAAATACAACCACTGAATTGACCATAGGAGTTATTGAAAACCTTCAACTAGACTTTGGTGCTGGCAAAGTCTGTGTACAAGTCCAGGTCATACCCCATGCAAACTTTGATCTATTACTCAGCTGACCATTCCACTGTCTTATGAGCACCACCACTGACAATTTCCCAGATGGCTCTCAGAATATTACCCTTCATGACCCTAACTCCAGAAAAGAGTATAAACTACCAACTAGACCATGGACTCTAGCCCAATGGAGGTCTGAGGCTAAGAAGGGGTGGAGGAGTGAGTATGGGAGACAGGAGACAGAGGGGATGTAGGGGGTGAGTCTTTGGTGCAGGACTTATGTGTTGCACCCTTGCCAAGTACAGGACTTGTATTTCAGAGGGACAGAGGTTGGGTCAGGGTTATGATGAGACAGAGGTTGAGGAGATGAAGGGATGAGAGAGGGGAGGTGACTTAGATGATATTTGTACTGGGGACCTACAACAATGTACATAGGGTTTATATATGGGAGTCTGAGCAGAGTTCCTAATAGTTCATTTGGGGATAAGTAAGGAGGCAGTGAGGAAAGCATATGGAATGGAATGGAGGGCATAGGAAGGAATGACATAAGTGAAGAAATGATAGGGTCAGAACAACAAGGCTAAGAGCCCTGGAGACAAGAATGTACACTAGGACATAAAAGAAAATATACAAAAGGAAAAGGTCCAAGAGAATGGGAAAGGTCTGAAGGCAATGCTCTGGGGCTATATGCATAGAGTCCAAGGAACCCCATGTGAGGGTGGTGTAAGTCCAACAGGGGCTCTGTACTCAAAACTAAGGGGTGATATGGGGTTGGTACAGAGCAAGTCAGAGGTGACCTCAGAGGGTGTAATAGAGGTAGGGATGGATATGACAGTGCCCCCCTGTTAGGGCCAAGCCCCCAAGGCCATAGTTGGAATTTGTTGTAGGGAATACAGGGATCATGTGGTTTGTTGGTCATGGGGTTTTGTTGATCTGATGTTGGTTGACTTGTAGACTTGCTGTGGGGAATCCTGAGTGGAGTTGGAAATGCCTTTAAAAGAAGGGGAGGCCCTTCAGAGGTCTACCACAACTTTTTAGCCTCATTCTACATGGCCCCTGAGCAGCACACTCCCAACATCAAGGTTGATGACAACAAGAAAGCGCATCTGCTGGCACAGCTGATGCAAGTGAAGGCAGAGAAGCAAGAGCATATATGGCATGCCACAGAGGAGCAGGCTCAGCATGAGCATGAGGAGAGGGAGTGGAAAGAGTGTGAGGAACATGAGCAGTGGGAGCAGGAGGAGCACAAGAGGGCAAAGGCAGAGGAGCACATTCAGCAGGAGAAGGAGGTGGCAGAAGCTGAGAAGAAGAAGTGCAAGGGCAAAGGCAAGGAGAAGGTGAGAGGGGCAAGCAAGGTACATAGCAGGTGGCTGTCACTTGGTGTCTACTAATGATTTGTTTGTAGGAGGCTCTGATTGAGTTCTCCACTAATGAGAAAGAGGAGGAGCCTCTGTGGAGGAAGTGGAAGGCCAGGTTGAAAGTGGGCCTGTGTGTCTGATGCCAGAAGCAGGGTGAGGAATGCAAGCCACCCCTTGGGTCAAAGGGAACTTTGTGCACCCAGTGCACAAGGGCCCACATGGCCTGCCACAGGCTGGAGGAGGTTGAGGTCAAAGAGGAGGAGCCTCTGGTACTGAAGAGAAAGAGGTAGATGGAGGTGGTGATACCAGTGGCTGGATCATCAAGGGGTCCCAGGACCTCCAATGGGGAGTTCCTTGGGGTCCTCCAGGACCTGGTGAACTTGATGAGGGTGATTGCCCATGATGTCCAAGCACTCCAGGTGAATCTCAGGGCAACCCAAGTAATGTGCACGTGTGAGCTCATGACACAGGGGGAGGTTGGGATGCAGGCTGGAGATGCAGGGAAGGAGGAAAAGGGAGTAGGAATGGAGAAAACAGAGTAGATAATTATAAAACTCTTTTGTTTTCAAGACATTACTATAATATTTGGAGTTAAAGTAGTGATCATAAAAGATGAAAAAGAAGGACATAAGTAAGAGAGTGTTAGAGTCGCTGCTGGAGTTAAGGAGTAAGGGGTCTGGGTCTGTTGGGGTACCTCTGATGGAAATCCTCAACAAGGTCCTTTGTGTTGCCCAACTCCATAGCAAGGAGCCAGGAGGTCTCATCATCAGTTCCTCAGTATCCAAGCCATCACACCAGGTATAGGAGTTGACAGTGTTGCCTTCTCTGGTCGATCTTGGAGTCTAGGATTTCCTTGATCTCATACTCTGGTTCTCCATCAATTTGGATTGGAGGCAGTGGAGGCTGGACCCAATTTGGAATGGAGTTCAGAGTACAGGGTTCTAACTGAGAAACATGAAACATGGGATGTATGAATTGCATAGAGTCTGGTAATCATAAAGTGAAGGAGTGAGTTCCAGCTTTAGAAATGATAGTAAAAGGGCCTAAGAATTTTTCAGAGAGTTTCTCAGAAGGTCTTATTAACCAAAGGTACTTTGCCTTTAGGTAGACCTGATCCCTAACTTGGTAGTCCAGGGTGGGGCTCCATTTCTTATCTGCTGGTCCTTGGTAGCACTTTTGTGCCTTCATCTCCGCTCAGAGGAACTCATGGAGTTAATCAAGGTCTGTGATGTAAGACTCAGCTGCAGAGGATGTGAGGGAGCGATTGGAGTAGACAGAGAGGTTGGGGTGGTAGCCCTTGTTGGCAAAGAATGGAGATATGCCAGTAGTGGCACTAGGTGCATTATTGTAGGAGAACTCTGCAAGTGGAAGGAGTTCTGACCAATTGTCCTGCTGATAATTACAGTAGATCCAAAGGTATTGCTCTAGGGTCTGGTTAGCATGTTCTGTTTGACCATCCCCCTTGGGGTGATAGCCAGAGGTGAAGTGGAGACACATATCGAGAGCTTTACCTAAGGATCAGAAGAAGTGCAAGATGAACTCAGAGCCCCAATCGGAGGTACAGTGACCTCCAAAACCCTTTCAATAACTAACCCTGATGCAGTGCGCGAAGCGCACTGCAATCACCTGGAATAATCACACCAAGCTTTGCTGGAGAGAAAGAT
>JBBPMM010000203.1:0-18154 GCA_038090335.1 Solioccasus polychromus | reverse complement strand
AGTATGTACTATCTTTCTCTCCAGCAAAGCTTGGTGTGATTATTCCAGGTGATTGCAGTGCGCGAAGCGCACTGCATCAGGGTTAGTTATTGAAAGGGTTTTGGAGGTCACTGTAACACGAGAGGGGACTCTGTGCTTAGAGAAGATGTGGAGCAGGAACAATTTGGTGAGCTCAGCAGAGGTGATAGTATCATAAGTAGGGATGAAGATAGCCTGTTTAGACAACCTATTGATGACTACAAGGATGGTGGTGAATCCCTTGGAAGGGGGAAGCTGGTTGATGAAGTCCATGGAGATGGAGTTCCATGGTTTCTCCAGAATTGGAAGCTGCTTCAGGAGTCCATATGGGCAGTGTCAGAGTACCTTGGCATGGGCATAGGAGGTACAGAAACTGATGTAGTCCTTGATGAAGGTTCGAATGCCTGGCCAAGTGTATTCACATCAGATGAGTTCAAGGGTATGGTTCTGCCCAAAGTGGCCAGCTATAGGGTGATCATGGAAGGTCTGGAGGATATGGAGGTAGAGGTCGTTAGCTTTGGGGACATAGATGTGGTTGTCCTTCAATACTGTAGAGAGGAGTGGGGATGTGACGGGGTCGTTTGGAAGGGAGGATAGTATATTGGAGTGGAGTTGTTCCACATTGAGGAGTGCTGAGGTGCAGAGCAATGGGGACTTGAGATAGGTCACTCAGAAGGACATATGTAGCAAGTTGCTTGGAGGTGAAAATAGGTCTGTGGTTGTCAGGGTTGATCCAAGTGTAGTCCTTATCCTCTTTGGAGTAGACGTCCCATTGTCTAGTCAAAGCATCAGGTTTAGCTCCGAGCTTACCAGGGCAATAGTGGACTGCCATATTGAATTGGCAGAGGAACTCTGACCATTGAGCCTGCTGGCATGTAAGGAGTTTTGTGGAGGAGAAATATTCCAGATTTTTGTGGTCCATGACAATGTTGATTGTAGTAGCAGAGCCTTCAAGGTAATGTTTCCATTGTTTAAAGGACTTGAAGATTGCCAGGAGCTCCTTATCATGAGTGTCATAGTTTAACTCTGGTCTGGTGAGGGTCTGGGAGAAAAACACAACTGGATGGATATCAGAGTCAGAGCATGTGATGGAGAGGATTCTGGCAATGGCATAGTCTGAGGTGTCAGTTTCAATAGTGATAGGAGTGTTGGGGTTTCAATGCACAAGCACTGGGGTGGAGGTAAATGCTTCCTTAAGATGGTTGAAGGCTTTGTGACAGTCGTCAGAGAAGTTCCAAGGAACTCCTTTGTGGGTGAGTTGAGTGAGCAGAACCACAATGTCAGAGTATCCAAGAATGAATCTATGATAAAAGTTTGCAAACCCTAGGAAGGATTGGATATCTTTGACCTTTCAGGGTTCAGACCAATTGAGGATCATCTGGATTTTCTCCTTGGCCATAGAGAGGCTGGAGGGTGAAAGAATGTATCTGAGATACTTGATAGTATCCAAATGCTATTCGCATTTCTCTGGTTTAAGAAACAGTCTGTTAGTGCAGAGGCATCAGAGGACTTCTTGGATGTGTTCCTGATGGAATGCAAGGTCATCAGAGTAGATGAGGATGTCATTGAGATAGATCACAACATTAACATCCAGCATATCTGCAAAAATGGAGTTGACAAAGTGCTGGAAAGCGGCTGGAGCATTGGTAAGACTGAAAGGCATGACTAGCCATTCAAAGGAGCTGTAGCAGATGCAGAAGGCAGTTTTCCATTCATCTCCCTTGGCGATATGGACTAGATGGTATGCATGCCAGAGGTCAAGAGTGGAGTAGATTTTTGCACTGCTTGGGGCATCAAGGAGGTTGGAGGTGCAGGGAAGTGGGTATTGGTCTTTCCTTGTGATCTTGTTGAGTCCTCGGAAATCAACACAGAGTCGGAGTGAGCCATCTTTTTTTCAGATGAAAAGTACAGGAGTGGCATAGGGGGAAGTGGACTGGCAGATGAAGCCAATCTGGATGTGTTCCTTGATGAAGTCTTGGAGGGTCTCCTGTTTGGAGGGGGATAGCAAGTAAAGCTTCCCTATAGGAGGTTTAGAGCCTTCTAACAGGTCAATCTTCAGGTCGAAGGGTCAATGAGGAGCAAGGGTGTTGGCATGCTTCTTGCTAAAGACATCTGCAAAGTCATGGTATTCTAGGGGAACATCAGAGAGGTTGATGTCCTCCAGAGGGGTGGAAGTGGAGGTGGATCAAGCAGAACATGACTGGAGAGAGAGGGTGGAAGGGACAGAGCCATCCAGTTTGCAAGCATGCTGGAAAGCGATGGCATTGACAAAGGAGATGGTTGGTTGAGTGAGTCCAGGGGCCAGAGGCAAATCTGAGGGTGTCTCTGAAGGATGGCAGACAAGGCCAGTGCCTTCCTGAGAAGAGATATTGGAGGAAGAATGAGGAAGGGGAATGATCTTCAGAGACTCGGAAAATAATGTCAGGATTGGCATTCTTGTACCTGAAGTTCAGAGAGAAATGCTACTTGTAGCCCAGTCAATCAACAGATTGTAGTGGGCAAGCCAGCAATGTCTGAGAACAAGCAAGCAGGAGGAATCCAATGAGGTTACATAAAATGTATCAGAGGTGGTTTTGCTGGAGGCAAAGGACAAGCTTAAGACTATTGCAGAGGAAATGACAGAATTAGTCGTACCATCAAAGAGATGGAGAGAAATCAGAGGAACAGAGTATGTAGGTATTTTATGTTTTTCCACAAAAGATGTATCTACAAAACAATGGATGGAACCATAGTCAATAAGGGTTGGAATCTCAGATATACAAAAATCAGGAAGAGATACAAGTGGATGGAGGAAATTCAGATCGGAGAGAGTGGATGTGTTGAGGCAGATCAGAGAGGCACAGTCCTGGTCAACACAACTCCCTGACTATGCTTTGGAGGAGTCACAGGTTATTTTTTTGCTTCCAAGGAAGTGGAGGGTGCTGTCTCTGTTGGGGTAACTGTGGCAGCATGGGCCTTAGATGCCTTGGAAGACAATTTTGGACACTCTTTTGCAGAGTGCCCAGCTTGCCCACAGAACAGGCAGAGGTTCTTGCAGAGTCGACATTGACGCTCCTCAGGGAGGAGTTTGCCATCCTTGCTGAGCTTGGATGAGATGGAGTCAGAGGTGGCTTTCTTGTTACTTCCTCTGAAGCCAGAGCTATCAGAGGTTGATGAGGTGGAGGGAGTAGTGGAGCCTTTGGGTTTGTTGTCCTTGGGCTTGTTTGATGATGATGACGATGATTGAAGAGCAGAGTTGGAGGGGGAAGACTTTGTGGAGGAGTTAGTTCCATTGCCAGAGGTCAGAGCAGGAGTTTTAGTGGTGCAGGAAACTTCCTCCTTGCATTCCCAGTAATGATGATTGATTTGCTGAGAAAGGGTGCAGAGGTCTTCAAGGCAGTTGGGTTTGCCTTGATGAGAGAGTTTGTCTTTAATGCAATTGGGAAGTCTGTTGTAGAAGCTCTGATGTAGAGCTCCATGACCCCAATCTTGGACTTGGCTAGCCAATCTATTCCACTCCACAATATACTTGGAGATCCACTGGTTATTGCACATCTGCAGGCACTCCAAGGAGGCTTCTGCGTTAGCAACAGGATCATGTGGACTGAAGTTGGATTGTAATTTGAACAGGAACTCACCCCAATTGTCCATCCAATAGGGTCGGAGGTTAGGAGCTTGTGCCCTGAGCAAGTCTGGCTCAAAGTACTTGAGTGCAGTTCCCTTGAGGTAGGACTGGGTGAATGTTACTTTGTTCCAGTCCGTTTGGAACATCTTTGGGTTGGCTTGGAAGTTGAGCTTGCATTGAACCATGAAAGTGTGGAGCTTCTTCAGGTCAGTCCTGTCAAAGGATTCAGGTTCTCTGACCTTGAGTTTTTGACTTTTGGAGTTGCATTTCTTGTCATATCCATCCCTACCCCTATTACACCCTCTGAGGTCACCTCTGACTTGCTCTTTACCAACCCTGTATCACCCCTTAGTTTTGAGTACAGAGCCCCTATCAGACTTACACCACCCTCACATGGTGTTCCTCAGACTCTGTGCGTATAGCCCTGGAGCATTGCCTTCAGACCTTTCCTGTTCTCTCAGACCTTTTCCTTTTGTATATTTCCTTCTATGTCCTAGTGTACATTCTTGTCTCCAGGGTTCTTAGCCTTGTTGTTCCGACCCTACCATTCCTTTGCTTATGTTGTTCCTTCCTATGCCCTCCATTCCATTCCATATGCTTCCCTCACTGCCTCCTTATTTATCCCCAAATGAACTATTAGGAACTCTGCTTGGACTTCCATATATAAACCCTATGCACATTGCTGTATGTCCTTAGTATGAATATCTATCTAAGTCACCTCCCCTCTCTTGTCCCTTCATCTCCTTGACCTCTGTCTCATCATACCCACAACCCAACCTCTGTCCCTCCAAAATACAAGTTCCATACTTGGCAAGGGTGCAACACATATGTCCTGCACCAAAGACTCACCCCCTATGTCTCCTCTGTCTCCTGTCTCCAGTACTCACTCCTCCACCCCTTCTTAACCTCAGACCTCCATTGGACTAGAGTCCAGAGGACCTAGACTCCTCACCTCCATGCCCAACTCTGATGTCACATCAAGAAAGATTGTACGAAGTCCTGGAGGACCAAGAACTTGAAAACTTTGGACATTTCTCCAATGATGGACAAGACTGTGGAGCTGGCAACTATCCTGGAGAACCTGGCAAACCCAGCGATCCAGGCAAACCAGAGGACCCTGGGAACTCAAGCAATGAAGACCCTCCTAACTCCAATGAACTCTTTGGTGGCTGCACCACATCCAATGACATGAACATCATACCTTTGGCATATGAACCATTCATCCAGCTCACTATGGCCATCCGCAGTATGACCCATGCTGCACTTCAGAAATGCAACTCTGAAAGTCAAAAACTCAAGGTCAGAGAACCTGAACCCTTTGATGGGACTGACCCGAAGAAGCTCTGCACTTTCGTGGTTCAATGTGAGCTCAACTTCCAAGCCAACCCAAAGATGTTCCAAATGGACTGGAACAAAGTAACATTCACCCAGTCCTACCTCAAGGGGACCACACTTGAGTACTTCAAGCTGGACTTGCTCAGGGCGCAAGCTCCTAACCTCCAACCCTATTGGATGGACAATTGGGGCAAGTTCCTATTTGAATTACAATCCAACTTTGGTCCACATGATCCTGTTGCTGACGCAGAAGCCTCTTTGGAGTGCCTGCAGATGCACAATAACCAGCAGATATCCAAGTATATCATGGAGTGGAATAGATTGGCTAGCCAAGTCTGAGATTGGAGTCACAGAGCTCTATGTCAGAGCTTCTACAATGGACTTCCTGATCACATTAAAGATGAACTCTCTTGTCAAGGCAAACCTGACCACCTCGAAGACCTCTGCACCCTTTCTTAGCAAATCAATCATCATTACTGGGAATGGAAGGAGGAAGTTTCCCATGCCACTAAAACCCCTGCTCTGACCTCTGGCAATGGAACTAACTCCTCTGCAAAGTCTTCCCCCTCTGACTCCACTCCCTAATCATCATCATCATTGTTGAACAAGCCCAAGGACAACAAACCCAAAGGCTCTGCTACTCCCTTCACCTCTCTGCAACTCCTTCAAAGCAGTCAGGGAGTCACATTGACCAGGACTGTGCCTCTCCACTCCACCTCAACATGTCTGCTCTCTCTGATCTGAATTCTCTCCATCCCTTTGTATCTCTTCCTGATTTTTGTATATCTGAGATTCCAACCCTTATTGACTCTGGTTCCACCCATTGTCATGTAGATACATCTTTTGTGGAAGAACATAAAATACCTACATACTCTGTTCCTCCAATTTCTCTTTGGCTCTTTGATGGTATGACTAATTTGGTTATTTCCTCCACAGTAGTCTTAAGTTTGTCCTTTGCCTCTGGCAAAACCACCTCCGATACATTTTATGTAACCTCATTGGATTTCTCCTGCTTGCTTGTTTCCAGACATTGCTGGCTTGCCTGCTACAATCCGTTGATTGACTGGGCTACAAGTAGCATTTCTCTCTGAACTTTGGGTACAAGAATGCCAATCCCAACATCATCCTCCAAGTCTCTGAAGATCATTCCCATTTCTTGTTCTTCCTCCAACACCCCTCCTCAGGAATACTCTGGCCTTGCCAGCCATCCTTCAGGGACACCCTCGGATTCACCCCAGGCCCCTGGACTCACTCAACCAACCATCTCCTTTGTCAACACCATCACTTTCCAATGTGCTTGCAAACTGGATGGCTCTGTCCCTTTCACCCTCTCTCTCCAGTCATGTTCTGCTCAATCCATTTCCACTTCCACCCCTCCGGAAGACATCAGCCTCTCTGATGTTCCCCCGGAATACCATGACTTCACAGATGTCTTCAGCAAGAAGTGCACTGACACTCTTGCTCCTCATCAACCCTTCGACCTGAAGATCAACTTACTAGAAGGCTCCAAACCTCCCATAGGGAAGCTTTACTCACTATCCCCCTCTGAACAAGAGACCCTCTGAGACTTCATTGAGGAACACATCTGGATTGGCTTCATCCACCAGTCCACTTCCCCCCATGCCACTCCTGTACTTTTCATCTGAAAGAAGGATGGCTCACTCTGACTCTGTGTCGATTTCCAAAGACTTAACAAGATCACAAGGAAAGACTGATACCCACTTCCTGGCACCTCTGACCTCCTTGATGCCCCAAGCAGTGCAAAAATTTACTCCACTCTTGACCTCCGGCATGTGTACCATCTAGTCTGTATTGCCAAGGGAGATGAATGGAAAACTGCCTTCCACACCCACTATGGCTCTTTTGAATGGCTAGTCATGCCTTTCAGTCTCACCAATGCTCTAGCTGCTTTCCAGCATTTCATCAACTCCATTTTCATGGATATGCTGGATGTTAATGTTGTGATCTACCTTGATGACATCCTTATTTACTCCAATGACCTTGCATCCCATCAGGAACACATCTGAGAAGTCCTCTGATGCCTCCGTGCTGACAGACTGTTCCTTAAACCGGAGAAATGCAAATGGCACTCGGATACTGTCAAGTACCTCAGTTATATCCTTTCACCCTCTATCCTCTCTATGGCCAAGGAGAAAATCCAGATGATCCTCAATTGGCCTGAACCCCAAAAAGTCAAAGACATCCAATCCTTCCTAGGGTTCACCAACTTTTATTGAAGATTCATTCTCAGATACTCCGATATTGTGGTTCTGCTCACTTGACTCATCTGCAAAGGAGTCCCTTGGAACTTCTCTGACAACTGTTGCAAAGCCTTCAACCATCTTAAGGAAGCGTTTACATCTGCCCTGGTGCTTGTGCATTGGACCCCTGATGCTCCTATCACTATCGAAACTGACACCTCGGACTATGCCATTGCCAGAATCCTCTCCATCACATGCTCTGACTCTGAAATTCACCCAGTCACATTCTTCTCCTGGACCCTCACTGGACCAGAGTTAAACTATGACACTCATGATAAGGAACTCCTGGCAATCTTCAAGTCCTTTAAACAATGGTGACATTACCTTGAAGGCTCTGCTACTACAATCGATGTCATCATGGACCACAAAAATCTGGAATATTTCTCTTCCACAAAGCTCCTTACATGCCAGCAGGCTCGATGGTCGGAGTTCCTCTGCCAATTCAATATGGCAGTCCACTATTGCCCTGGTAAGCTCGGAGCTAAACCCAATGCTTTGACTAGACAATGGGATGTCTACCCTAAAAAGGGGGATAAGGACTATGCTTGGATCAACCCCAACAACTACAGACCTATTTTCACCTCCAAGCAACTTGCTATGTCCTTCTGAGCAACCTACCTCAAGTCCCCATTGCTCCATGCCTCAACACTCCTCAACATGGAACAACTCTGCTCTGATATATGTACTATCCTTGCTCCCAAATGACCCTGTTGCATCCCCACTCCTCTCTATAGTATCAAAGATGACCTCCAATGGAGCATATCCCCTGAAGGATTCCTCCTTAGGGACAACTGCATCTACATCCCCAAAGCTAACAACCTCTGCCTCCATATCCTCCAGACCTTCTATGATCACCCTACAGCTGGCCACTTTGGGCAGAACCATACCCTCAAACTCATCCGATGTGAATATACTTGGCCAGGCATTTGAACCTTTCTCAAGGACTATGTCAGTTCCTGTACCTCCTGTGCCTGCACCAAGGTACTCCGACATTGCCCATATGGACTCCTGAAGCAGCTTCTGATTCCAGAGGAACTCCATCTCCATGGACTTCATTGAACAGCTTCCCCCTTCCAAGGGATTCACCACCATCCTTGTGGTCATCAATAGGTTGTCTAAACAGGCTATCTTCATCCCTACTCATGATACTATCACCTCTGCTGAGCTTGCCAAGTTGTTCCTGCTCCATGTTTTCTCTAAACATGGAGTCCCCTCTCACATCACCTCTGATCAGGGCTCCAAGTTTGTCTCACACTTCTTCCAATCCTTAGGTAAAGCTCTCGATATGCATCTCCACTTCACCTCTGGCTATCACCCTGAGGGGGATGGTCAAACAGAATGTGCTAACCAGACCCTAGAGCAATACCTTTAGATTTACTGTAATTATCAGCAGGACAATTGGTCAGAACTCCTTCCACTTGCAGAGTTCTCCTACAATAATGCACCTAGTGCCACCACTGGCATATCTCTATTCTTTGCCAACAAGGGCTACCATCCCAACCTCTCTGTCTGCTCCAACCACTTCCTCACATCCTCTGCAGCTGAGTCTTACATCATGGACCTCAATCAACTCCATGAGTTCCTCCAAGTGAAGATGATGGAGGCACAAAAGTGCTACCAAGGACTGGCAGACAAGAAACAGAGCCCTGCCCTGGACTACCAAGTTGGGAATCAGGTCTACCTAAAGGTGAAGTACCTCCAGTCGACAAGACCTTCCAAGAAACTTTCTGAAAAATTCTTAGGCCCTTTCACTATCATTTCTAAAGCTGGAACTCACTCCTTCACTTTATGATTACCAGACTCTGTGTGATCCATACATCCCATATTTCATGTTTCTCAGTTAGAATCCTGTACCCTGAACTCCATTCCAAATCAGGTCCAGCCTCCACTGCCTTCAATTGAAATTGATGAAGAACCAGAGTATGAGATCAAGGAAATCTTAGACTCCAAGATTGACTGGAGAAGGCAACACTGCCAACTTCTATACCTGGTGCAATGGCTTGGATAACAAGGAACTAATGACAAGACCTCCTGGCTCCTTGCTATGGAGTTGAGCAATGCAAAGGACATTGTCAAGGACTTCCATTGGAGGTACCCCAACAAGCCCAGACCCCTTATCCTTAGCTCTAGCAGCAACTCTGATGCTCTCTTATTTATGCTCCTTCTTTTCCATTTTTTTTATGATCACTGCCTTAACTCCAAAAATTTATAGTAATAATCTGAAAAACAAAAGAATTTCATAACTATCTACTCCACTTCCTCCATTCCTACCCCCTTTTCCTCCTTCCCTGCATCTTCAGCCTGCACCCCAACCTCCTCCCACATCATGAGCTCACACATGCACATTACTTGGGTTGCCCCAAGATTCACCTGGAGCACTCAGATGTTATGGGTGATCACCCTCATTGAGTTCACCAGGTCCTGGAGGACCCTGAGGAACTCCCCCTCAGAGGTCCTGGGACCCCTCGATGACCTGGCCACCTCACCACCTCCATCTGCCTCCTTCTCTTCAGTGCTGGAGGCTCCTCCTCTTCAACCTCGACCTTCTCCAGCCTGTGGCAGGCCACATGGACCCTCGTGCACTGGGCACATGAAGTCCCCTTTGACCTGAGGGGCAGTTCACATTCCTCACCCCACTTCTGGCACCAGATGCACAGGCCCACTTTTGACCTGGCCTTCTGCTTCCTCCTTGGAGGCTCCTCCTCTTTCTTGTCAGTGGAGAACTCGATCAGAGCCTCCTACAAACAAATAGTTAGTAGACACCAAGTGACAGCCACCCACTACATACCTTGCTCACCCCCCTCACCTTCTCCTTGCCTTTACCCTTGCCCTTCTTCTTCTCAGCTTCCACCACCTCCTTCTCCTGCTGAATGCACTCCTCTGCCTCTGTGCTCTTGTGCTCCTCCCACTCCTACTGCTTGCATTCCCTCATGCTCTTTCCACTCCCTCTCCTTGCGCTTGTGCTGGGCCTGCTCCTTCACAGCATGCTGTATATGCTCTTGCTTCTCTGCCTTCACTTGCACCAGCTGCACCAGCAGATGTGCTTCCTCATTGTCATTGACCTCGATGTCAGGAGTGTGCTGCTCAGGGGCCATGTAGAATGAAGCTAAAGAGTTGTGGTAGACCTCTGAGGGGCCACCCCTTCTTTTAAAGGCATTTCCAACTCCACTTGGGATTTCCTGCAGTGTTATGCTAAGGCCAGTAACTCAGCTAGTAACTCCTGAAATAGAACCAATATCCTAATCAGTGATGAAGTCCTGGCTGAATGGTGACTAGGATGATGATAAAGACATTGACTCCTCTCTGTAGAAAGTCAACTTGAATACGATAGTCTGTGGCAAAGAGGGTTGCCACCAAAATGTAGATGTTGTACTGAGGAATGTTGGTGTTCTCACCTGAAGGTGGCTTGCTGGTTACTAGGCTTGGATTGTGTAGAACTAGCTAAGATACATGTTGTAAAGGTTCGGTATTTATAGTATAATAAATGTGCACAGACCAAGAGAAAAGAAAGGAAACTATCTAGAATGTTCCAGAGGATTAGACAAGTAAGGAAGTGGTACAGCTCCAGTACTGTAGGGATAAATGGAAGGAATCAGGTCCTATGGAACATCATGGAATAAAGAAGAAAGTGAACCAGAATAAGACAGAAAGTAATGGAGAAAGATGGAATGAGACAGAGGAAGTTCAATCAAGGGGAAAACTGTAACATTACCCCCTTTTTATTGTCCAAGTTACCAACTTGGATCAGCCTCCCATAACTCCACCATTGAATTGTTGCCAGAATTGGGGCATTGAGATGTTGAGTGGTGGTATCCCCCACAAGCAGAACAAGGTAGTCCTCTACAGGAATTTCTCACATGTCTGGGTGCCCAAAGGAAACATTGGTACAGTGATATCTGATGCATTCCAAATACCAATGTCCCCATTCTTGACATTTGAAACATTGTCTGTTACAAACCAGATGAATCAGGAGGTTGTTCACATCAATTGAGTGGTCCAGGGAACCTAGCAAGGAAGAAGTACTTCCATCATCAGAAGTGAACCATTGGTCATTAAGGGACTGATGGAGATTCAGTGGCAAGGGTGTATTCAGGTGAGGAGGAGTCCAGGTAGGATGAGCAACAGGAGGTGGAACTGGAGTAGGGGTGACCTCTTCGTAGAAAGAGAGAGAAGACATTTCTAAGGTACCCACATTGGGAAAGACTTGTGGGGGGTAAGGTGGTGGAGCTCTTCTGACTGTTCTCCTGAGAATATGAGGAGGGGTGTTCCATGGTAAGGATGGGGTTCTAGGGTGATAGAGAGGAGATGTGGGTGATAGGGAAGGAGAACTAGGAGAAGACGTTTGAGGTGAGACAGAAACAAGGCAAGGGTGGATGTGGGTGGTAATAGTAGAAGGGTGACCTTGATATGTATCCTCTTCAGATGGAGTTAGTCCATCTATCAAGGAAGAAATTATGGCCTGGATTGTCCCTCAAGGAACCCTGTTAACAAAGAACCAAAATCCTTTGTAGTGCATCATATCAAGAAGATGGTCTAGGGTTTGGTGAATGGAGTGGTCTATCGCTTGGCATGAGACAGGGTCAGCCCCAGTGTGAAACCGGAAGTAGAGAAGATCTGTGGTATAGATTTGGTGGTACAGGCATACCATCAACTGAAGAGATAAGACTTGACCCCAGAGAGGGTCATGTTCAATTTGGAAAAGTGGTCTAGGGTTGGCGAGGACAGTTCTGTAGAGAATGTGGTGAGAGGAGATGGGAAGGTGTTCAGCAAAGATGGGGTTGAAGGAAATGGCATTGGAAGACATGATGAAGGTGATAGATGAATGGGGCATTACAAGTTGGTTGGACAGTTTTTAGAGTTGTTGATGAGTTTTATACTCCTTCAGTACTTCAGAAGCATTTCCAAGATTGGGTTCGGGTTCCCAGGTGTTCTCAGTGGAGGAGTATCCTTTCCATTTTATGAGATACTGTCTCTGTTGTCATGTTCCTTGGTGATTAAGGATGTCTTCAACTTCCCATTCTTCTTCTCCTTCTATTTCTTCCAATGGGGGTTTTAAGAAGTTTGGACTGTGTTCAGGAGTTTCGCAATAGGTTGATAAGAGGAAGGCATGAAAGATGTTATGAATCTTCCATGATGGGGGAAGTTGGAGTTCATAAGTGATGGGAGATATGACCTTTGAGATTTCAAATGGTCCTTTCCATCAGAGAAGGAGTTTTTTGGAAGTATGGTGGAAACGAAGATTCCGTGCTTCTAACCATACTTTATTTCTGACTTTCCAGGGTTTGAATTTGGAGAAGGTTCTTTCCTTCATGATCTGAGCGGAATTCTCATGAGCTGCAAGAGCTTCTTTCCATGCTTCATCGAGAAGGGAAAGGCATTTTTCCAGAGCTGGGATAAATGTCTTTCCAAGAGGGGGATATCCTCTGGGTTTATATCTGTACATGAGGGAAAATGGGGTCTTTTGGGTAGAGGCGTGAGCATTTGAGTTATAGGAGAATTTGACCAGTGAAAGAAGGTCTACCCATTTGTCTGGACAACCTTTGGAAAAGATTCTTAAGTAGGTTTCAAGAGATTGGTTAGCTCTCTTGGTCTCTCCATCTGTCTGAGGATGATAGGCGGTAGAGAGTCATAGGTTGTAACCTAGAAGGCAGGATAGTTCTCGGGCAAAGGCAGACACAAACTGAGGACCTTGGTCAGAGATAACAGACAAATGGAGTCCAAATCTAGGGAATATTTTTTCTAGGAAAAGTTGAGTGACCCCTTTGGCATCAATGGTTTTGGAACAAGGGGAGAAAATTACCCCCTTTGTAAGCCTGTGGTCAACCACAACCAAGATAGAGTCAAAACCTCAGGAAGGTGGGAGGTCAGTGATGAGGTTGATGGAAATTTGATCAAAGGGGCAAGTGGAAGAGGATGGAATGGGAGAAAGTGGTGGGATGGTTGGGTGTGTATTTACTTTATTTTGTTGGCAAATGGTGCAGCCAGTGATGAAGTGTCAGACAAAGGTGAATAGACCTGGCCACCAGAAGTCGTGAGCAACTAAGGTATGCATGCAGAAGATGCTGCTGTGTCCTCCTGTGAAAGATGAATGAACAAAAGAGACGACATCATGTCAGAGAGACTCAGGAATGTAGAGGTGATTATGGAAGTAAAGTTTTCCATTGTCGAAGGTCCAATTGTGGAGCAATGATCAAGGGAAAAGGAGGGAATATTCCATGGCTTTTGTTATCGCATCAATGATCAAGAGATCAGTGGAGGATGATTGGGCAATTTTCTCAGAGAGGGCAAGATTGATGGCATGAATAAAAACAGAGTCAGGGAGGAGTGTGACATCTTGATTATCATTGGATGTATCAACATTGTTATGCTGTGATAAGGCATCAGCTGGACCCATCTGTGAACCTGGGGTATGGGAAAAGATAAGATCAAAGTCTTGCAGGAAGAGAAGCCAACAGGCTTGTTGATGGTAAAGTTTATGTGGCTCACAAAAATAGGATAGATTTCTATGGTCCATGAGTATAGTAACCAGATGAGAGGTTCCTTGGAGATAATGTTGCCATTCGTAAAGAGCATGTATGACAGCAAGAAGTTCATGGTCATAAATGTCATAATTTTGTTCAGCAGGGGAGAGGGTTTTCAACAGGTAGGTGCATGGGTGAAGATCACTGTTAGCATCTTTCTGCATTAATACACCTCCCATAGCTGTGAGGGAGGCATTGGTCATAACAAAGAATGGGGAGGTAGTGTTGGGGAGTTGAAGGATGGGAGTAGTCATGAAAATCCTCTGGAGGGTTCTAAAAGCATTGTCCTGGGGAGAGTCCCATCACCAGGGAACAGATTTTTTTGTGAGTTCTATGAGTGGTTGGGTGATGGTTGAGAAGTTTGCAATAAATTTTTGATAAAAATTGCAAAACCCCAGGAATGATCGTATGGCTTTGACAGAGGTTGGGGGTGTCCATTCTTTTATGGCTTTTAGTTTAGTAGGGTCCATAGAAGCTTGATGGTTGCCAATGATTATGCCTAGGTATTCCACTTCTGAGACATCAAACAAACATTTAGAAATTTTTAAGGAAAGATGAAGGTCCTTAAGTCATTGGAGGACCTTCTTGGTATGATTTCAGTGTTCTAGGTGATCAGAGGAGTGAATGAGGATATCATCCATGTAGATAATGACCCATCCTTGAGATGAGGTCTTGAAAAGTGTCATTCATGAACACTTGGAAAGTTGCTGGGGAGTTGCATAACCCAAAGAACATGATGGTGGGTTCAAAGAGACCAAAGGGAGTGATGAATGCTGCCTTCCATCGGTCTTCAGGTTTGATGAGGACATTGTTATATCCCCATTGAACGTTGAATTTGGTGAAGATAGTTGAATCCTTCAGTTTATCCAGAAGATCTGATATAAGGGGAAGAGGATAGGTATTCTTGATAGTATGGGAGTTTAGGTACCTATAGTCTTGGCATGGTCATAGAGACCCGTCCTTCTTTGGAACAAAGAAGAAGGGGGAGCTTGAGGAGATTTTGATGGTACTATCTGTTCTGTCCAAAGATGTTCATCAATGAATTCTTTACATGTCTCTATCTCTTTCAGATTTAAAGGGTAAACTTTTGTGACTTTTGGAATGAAGGATTCATCTAAGTCTATTCCATGGTCAAAAGGTCAGGATGGAGGGAGTAAGTTGTGAGTTTTCTCTTTGAATACTGAAGTGTATTCTTCATATTCCTTTGATAGGGTTTTTTCCTTCTTGGGTGTGGTAATAGCTACTTCAGTAGCAACAGTGGTCTTTCATAGAGATTCGATGAGGTATTGTTGCTCTAAAGCTTCCCCTGTAGCATTATGATTTTCAGCAATATCAGAGATAAGGATACAGTAGTTCTTGTTTGCTAGTCTATAGTGGGGTTTGTTTGGGTAAACCAAGGGATTCCTAGGATGGCTTGGTCTTCCCCACAGTTAAGGACAAGGAAGCGAACAACTTCCTCTTGTTCCCTGACCTTGAGGACTAAATGGGCTTCTTTTCGAATGAATCCCCCTTGGTTTTCAGTTCCATCAATGTTGGACACTTTTATGGGGAGATGTAGACGTTGAGTGGGGAATTGGTATTTGGCAACTGTTATGGGATCAACAAAATTTTTGGTTGCTCCTGAGTCTAACAGGGCTTTGATAGTTTTCATTCTGTGGGATAGGGAGATGGAAATCCGAATAGATTTCTCTTTCCTATTGGTACAAATGACAGAAGCAGAACATTCTGGAGGAGAAGACGCTGATACTTTCCTCTGCTTTAAAAATCCAATTTCTTGTCTAACCCAACCTTTGCCACTCTTTCCTCTTCTACTTCTTCTTCTTCGAAGCAAGCCTTGAGGACTCAGACTAATTCCTTGTGATCAACCTTTTGTCCCTCTAGGACTTTATGGTATTGGTCTAGATCAGAAGGAGCCTTTGATTCTTTCTGAATGGGGACTTCTTTAGTAGTGGAGATAGCTACTCAAGTGGGATTTCTGGGTCAAGGATTGGATGAATTGGATGGATTTTCTTCTTTCCTCTCATCTCTAGGGTGGTTCCTAGCAACACACCCTTTCTTGTGACAAATGAAGCATCATTCTTCTTGGACATGTCTTGCTTTTTCGATGGAAGATAGTCATATGGCATCTACCTCCATGGCATTTGGATCTTTCCATTCAGAGAAGTTTTGCCATCCAAGGCCTCGCTTCATGTCCTTGATGCACTCTTGTTGTGCATTAAATTTGCTTGCTTGCTCCATCCATCCTTGGAGCATAGTGGGGATGGTGCCCATAGAAAGAATGTTAGTGGTGATTTTTTCATCCAGTCCTCTTCCAAAGTATTCGATTAGGGCTTCTTCATCAGCAATTCCAGTCTGGGCTGCAGCTAAAGAGAAGTCAGTGATGTATTTTACAAAACCATCTTTGTCTCATGTATTTTGTGAGAGGTTTCAGATGGTCCTTCTCACTTTGCTGGTGGTATCGAAAGGGAAGAAGGTTTTGGCAAAATCAGTGGCTAGAACATTGAAAGTCTTGTCCTCTGGTTTAAGGTTGGGAGATTCCAACCAGTAAAACCATCCTTCAGAGAAGACCTTGCCTTGTCCTTTACTCATCTTGTTTAAAGTGGTAAGGACTTTGACATCTTCATCATAGAGGTCTTCATTCATCTTGAAGTATGCTTTCATGGCAAGCATCCATTGTACTGCATCTTCAGAGTCTCCAGAGAAATCATCTGGGAGACCAGCCTTGAGTTCACTAGTCTTGGCCATTCTTTTCTGCTGGTTTTCTTCAGCAATCTTTCAATATTCTTTGTTGTGTTCTCTATGTCTCTGTTCTCGAGAAGCTTCTGCTCCTCTCTTTAGTTCTTCTTCACCCAGTTCGAATTCTCGTTCCCAGTTGATGTCTAGTCATGGGTCAAGGGGTACTTCGATGGTAGGGTCTTGTTCTACTTCGATGGGATGTTCACTGGGTAGCTTGGGGAGAGACATGGTGCGTTTGAGAGGGACAGAGGAAGAGGAGGCAAAGGGGATTGAATAAGGATTGAGAGGTTTCTTCTTCTATTGATAGGTAGAAGGGTATGGCAGTCCCTTTGGAGGAGTAATAGTGGATGAGGGGGGTCATCCACTAAGTAGAGGATGACAAGGGATGAGCTAGTTCTTTTGTTATGCTGAGGCCAGTAACTCAGCTAGTAACTCCTGAAATAGGACTGATATCCTAATCGGTGACAAAGTCCTGGTCAAATGGTGACTAGGATGATGATAAAGATGTTGACTCCTCTCTGTAGGAAGTCGACTCAAATACAATAGTCTGTGGCAAAGAGGGTTGCCACCAAAATGTAGATGTTTTACTGAGGAATGTCAGTGTTCTCACCTGAAGGTGGCTTGCTAGTTACTAGGCTTGAATTGCATAGAACTAGCTAAGGTACATGTCATAAAGGTTCAGTATTTATAGTATAATAAATGTGCACAGACCAAGAGAAAAGAAAGGAAACTATCTAGAATGTTTTGGAGGATTAGACAAGTAAGGAAGTGGTACAGATCCAGTACTGTAGGGATAAATGGAAGGAATCAGGTCCTATGGAACATCATGGAATAAAGAAGAAAGTGAACTGGAATAAGACAGAAAGTAATGGAGAAAGACAGAATGAGATGGAGGAAGTTCAATCAAGGGGAAAACTGTAACATGCAGCAAGTCTATGAGTCAACCAACATCAGATCAACAAAACCCTGTGACCAACAAACCATGTGATCCCTGTATTCCCTACAACAAATTCCAACTATGTCCTTGGGGGCTTGGCCCTAACAGGGGGGCACTGTCATATCCATCCCTACCCCTATTACACCCTCTGAGGTCACCTCCAACTTGCTCCATACCAACCCTGTATCACCCCTTAGTTTCGAGTATGGAGCCCCTATCAGACATACACCACCCTCACACGGAGTTCCTCAGTGTATAGCCCTAGAGCATTGCCTTTGGACCTTTCCCATTCTCTTGGACCTTTTCCTTTTGTATATTTCCTTCTATATCCTAGTGTACATTCTCATCTCCAGGGCTCTTAGCCTTGTTGTTCCAACCCTATCATTCCTTCACTTATGTCATTCCTTCCTATGCCCTCCATTCCATGCCATATGCTTCCCTCACTGCCTCCTTATTTATCCCTGAATGAACTATTAGGAACCACTACTACAGATGGTTACTATACTCTGGAACATTCTAGTAGATTTCCTTTTCCTTCTTGGTCTGTGCACTTCACCTGCTACTACAAATAGATAGCTATTTCCCTCATGTACTTTAGCTAGTTCTATGCAATCCTGTTACGCTGAGACTAGTAACTCAGCTAGTAACTGCTAAGATATACGCGGTGGTATATGCTGATACATCGGCGAGGTAATCCCAGGATGATTACAACGAGAACGGTCGTCTCCCAATAGAGGGTATC
>JBBPMM010000202.1:0-43973 GCA_038090335.1 Solioccasus polychromus | reverse complement strand
TTTGTAGCCAAGAGTATGTACTATCTTTCTCTCCAGCAAAGCTTGGTGTGATTATTCCAGGTGATTGCAGTGCGCTTCGCGCACTGCATCAGGGTTAGTTATTGAAAGGGTTTTGGAGGTCACTGTACCAAACATATTCAGATCCCTGAACATTATATTCAGGAATGTGTTCAAGACAATAAGATCAAGTTGTGGTATATTCCCACTGATCTACAGATTGCAGATATCTTTACTAAGAATCTCACCTGGCAATGTTTCGAGGATAATTGCAAGCAACTCAGTCTCGTCCCTTATCCAACATGAATATCAAAGGGAAGTGTTGAAGATGTCGCTATTCAGTTGAATAATAAGTGTGCTTCACTGGGTTTGAAACAATGACTTTTGTCATGTAACAACCATTAAGCCACTGGAACAGTTAGTAATTCTGGTCACATGACTGATGACTCAGATTACACAATTCTGGTGAAATATTGCATCATCATGATGTCATATCACACCATGATTGTGTCATAGATAATCAAGAATACTATCCAATAGGATATGATCCAGTTATCATGACAATTATATCCACCAATAGGGTTAGATCCATATGTAATGGTGAAACTGTTCTATTATTGCTATCATCCTATAGTGACTCTGAAACCTATCTGACCTATCACATAGCGAGTTCTTATCTGTTGATATAGTTCAAACTCCACTTTAACCTTATTACTATGGAGTATAAGTACTGGGCATGTATCCCGTCTTTCCTCTAATGAAGTTCTTTCATCTCTTGCACTATCTGTTGAGCCCTAGCTCCAGAAAGTATCTACCAACCTATCAACTTGATTATCAACTCTATTCTCTCAAGTGAGTATCTCCCACCTGTACTCAACCTCTGCTTCCATTGGAGTGTCTTTTCTGCTTTGCTGCTCTACATCTCCAAGCTTCGTTCCACTTCAATAGGTTGCCATTCCTGGATGGCCTTCAGTTTAGTAGGATCCATCGAGGCCTGGTGATGTCCAATAATCATGCCCAGATATTTGACCTCAGAAACATCGAAGGAGCACTTAGAGATTTTGAGGGACAGATGGAGATCCTTAAGTTGTTGAAGGACCCATTTTGTCCATTCCTGATGTTCCTCGATGGATGAGGAGTGGATGAGGATGTCATCCATATAGATGATAATCCATCCTTTGGCAATGAGGTCATGAAATCCATCGTTCATAACGGCCTGAAATGTGGCTGGAGAGTTGCAAAGGCCAAAGAACATCACAGTCAGTTCGAATAGACCAAAGGGTGTGATGAACACTGCTTTCCATCTATCCTTGGGTTTGATCAGTACGTTATTGTACCCCCACCTCATGTTGAACTTGGTAAAGATGGTAGAATCTTTCAGCTTGTCAAGGAAGTCAGATATGAGGGGTAGGGGATAGGCATTCTTTATGGTGTGAGAGTTGAGGTAGCAATAGTCTTGACAAGGGCATAAAGATCCATCCTTCTTTGGGATGAAAAAGAAGGGAGAGGCTTGAGGGGACTTTGATGGGATGATCCTTCCTGTTTGGAGATGTTTGTCGATGAATTCCCAACATGTTTCTAACTCTTTAGGGTTAAGCGGATATACTTTGGCTACTTTCGGGATGAAGGAGTTGTCAAGGTCAATGGTATGATCAAATGGTCAGGACGGGGGTAGGAGGTTGTGAGTCTTTTCTTTGAAAATGGAGGCAAATTCTTGATACTCCGGTGGAAGAACTTTGTCCTTCTTGGGTGTGGCAATAGTGGCTTCAGTAGCGATAGTGGTCTTTCAGAGGGACTTGACCAGGTATCACTGGGAAAGGGCTTCCCCTTCCATGTTCTCATTTTCCCAAATATTTGGGATGGAGACAGTTCTAGTTCGCCAATCAATAGAGGGGTTTACCTTGGTAAACCAGGGAATTCCTAGAATGGTGTGATCCTCGCCACAGTTTAGCACAAGGAATTGTGTCACCTCTTCTCATCCTGCTATATTTAACACCAGGTGGGTTTCTTGGCGAATGAAGCCCCCCTTGTTGGACATCCTGTCCACATTTGATGCTTGGATAGGAAGTGGGAGATGTTTGGTGGGGAACTGATACTTAGTGACAGCTATTGGGTCAATGAAATTTTCCGTGGCTCCAGAGTCTAATAAGGCTTTTGTTTCAGTGATTTTTGTTCTGTGAGAAAGGGAGATGGGAAGACAAATGGATTTCTCTTTCTTACTGGTACAAAGTACAGGAGCAGAACATTTCGGAGGAGAAGATGCTGAAGCTTTCCTCTGTTCTAAAAACCTGAGATCTTTTCATTGAGAGTATTCTTGGCGACTTGTTCACCTTCTTCCTCCTCAAAACAAGCTTTAAGGACTCGTACAAGTTCCTTCTGGTCTACCTTTCATCCTTCGAGGACTTTGATGTAGCGGTCCAGATCAGAAGTTGGCAGGAGCTCTGGAGCCTTTGAGGGGTTGGGAGTAGTGGTGATGGTCTTGGCAGCGGAATTGTTCCGGAAGGGGTTGTTGGAGTGGGGCCCCAATGGAGTGCTGTCCTTCTTCTTGTCTCGAGGGTGGTTCCTTGTGATGCATCCCCTTTTATGGCAAATGAAGCAATGCCCTTCCTGAATGTGGTGGGCCTTCTTGACCAGGGATAATCGGATGGCATTGACCTCCATGGCATTAGGGTCTTTCTTTTCAGAGAAATTCTGCCACCCTAGACCCTTCCGCATATCCTTGATGCACTCCTGCTGTGCATTAAATTTGCTGGCCTGCTCCATCCACCCTTGGAGTGTGGAGGGGACAGTTCCCATGGAAAGGATGTTGGTGATGATCTTCTTGTCCAATCCCTGTCTGAAATATTCGATGAGGGCTTCTTCATCAGTTAGACCAGTCTGAGAGGTGGCAAGGGAAAAGTCTGCAATGTATTTGGCAAAACCATCCTTATCCTTGGTATTCTAGGAGAGGTTTTGGATGGTTCGTCTCGCCTTGCTGGCTGTATTAAGAGGGAAGAAGGTTTTTGCGAATTCCATGGCCATGGTGAGGAATGTCTTCTGGTCCTGGGGTATTCCCTTATTCTCCAATTTGTAAAACCATCCCTCGGAGAACATCCTCCCTTGTCTATTGCTCATTTTATTGAGCATGGTTAACAACTTGGCATTGTCATCATAGAGGTCATCATTCATATTGAAGTACGCCTTCATGGCAAGCATCCAGTGTACAGCATCATCAGATTTGCCAGAGAAATCGTCGGGAAGTCTGGCTTTCAACTCAGTGGCCTTTGCCATGGTTCTCTCCTCTCATTGTCATTTAAGGTACTCGGCTACTTGTTGGGCCTCTTCTTCAGCTAGTACATGTCTCTGTTCCTGAGAAGCTTCTACTCTTCTCCTTATTTCTTTGTCATCAAAGCCTTTTTGTTGTAGGCTCCTAGCTAGATTTAGATCAGCATTGTCATCTAGCTCCTGTTCCCAATCAACGTCCTGTTGTGGGGCAAAGGGCAAGGGGTTCACTGGGTCCTGCTCGACCTTGATGGGGTTCTCTTTGTGAGACAGTTCAGGTAGGGAGGTGGTGCATTTGTTGAATGTGTGCTATTGTACATAGCTAGCACTTCAATGGCCTACATAAGCTTACTATAAGTAGTAATTACCATATTAGTATGTAGTTAAATATTCAAACTCCACAGCTGAGTTCTAATAGAGTCTTTAATCTCTACCACCATCATCTGTGAGCAACCAGACGATAACCTTCTGTAAGTCAAGCAGGCTTTCCTCTTGCTGTAACAGTCCAGTCTGTTTCAACAGGTTATGAGCCTCACTAGAGCACTGTCTCATGTTCGTCGTCAGACAGAACCTTGACATGTAGCCTGGCTTGTCTCCCATGGCCTCGACTGTGTCAAACACATCTTGACACCTATGGGTATTGCTCTATACTTGATGGTGGAACTCTGTTTGTACAGAACACTGTCAAAAGCTGTTCATACTGAACGCTTCCATCTTGGAGAATGAACCTATGTCGGTATGATCAAAAGCTGACCTCATTGTTTTTAGATCTACCAACAATATCTTCCATGAACAACTCTTCCTCCAACTTCTCTTCCACTGTCGGAACTTTCAATGGTTCCAACTGGACCACCTGGTGGCCCAAAATGGAAGCTTACATTTGGAGTGTCAGCCATGCTTGGGTCCTGGATGAGACTCTTCCTGCCTCCGCAGATGCAGACCATCCTACTCCCAAGAAACTCCATGACCAAAGGGAATGGAAAAAGTCAAATGGCATAGTAAGAGGCAGCATTCTTCTAGCCCTGACTGATGCTCTCCATACCAAGTTCAATCTGTTCACGGATGCAGCAGAGCTTGTCGATGCCCTCAAGACTGAATACGATACTACCTCCATTGCTGGTGCCTACTCCGTTTTCAAGGAACTCCTCGACCTTTGCATCCCCAATGACTGTCACCCCGAACCCACCTTAACCAAGGTGGAAACCCTTTTCACCTGGCTGCACTTAGCCGATTACCATATTCCTGACAAAGTCCAGGGCATGATGCTCTTGGCCATGCTACCGTCGACTTACGACTTGTAGGCCAGATGCTTGCCCAAGGCAAAGATGACCCCTCAGTGATTTCAATCTCCAAGGCAGTAGTCCTAGCCTGGGAACAACGTCAGATGAAAGGAAAAGACAAGGACAAGCAGTCCAATGGGCAACAGGCCCACTGCATTAGCGCTGTCAAGCACAAAGGGGACGACCCCAATTTCCAGAAGCAGCAGAAGCCCCAGCAGCAGCAGGAAGGCAACAGCACTAAAGGAAAGAAGAAGACCCATCATGGTAAGAAGAAGAATGGTGAGCAGGCCCAGATCACCTCTGCTGCCTTCATGCACCCAACAACAGTGATTCTGTCCACCTGTGTCCTGGCCTTTGACGCCCATGCCTCCTTCCACATCCCCACTTCACTCTACCAAGGGCAACAAGGTCCGCCCACCGATACTCACATCATGCAGGCATTTTCCCTCGCCAACAGGCTTGGGATTCAGCCCTTGGTGGAAACAATCTGCCACCTAGATGCCGTCGCCTCTTCCTCCAACCAGGTTGAGACCAACGATGAAGTGTCTCATCCCCCTCCCTGCAAGCATACATGTCAATCCCACCACAAGGAGATCATGCCACCCCTGCAAAGTGGATGGGATTCTGAGGACATAACCAGCATCTATGGCTCAGAGGGGGAACTTGGGGTAGATGTGGAGATTGCCACTGCCGCCAGCCTCAACTATGACATGGACTCTGTCCATATTACAAGGTATGCAGTCTCTCCACCACATCCAATCAGACACTTACCTACTTTTGATGCAATGTTTCCTACATCTGCTCAAGTAGTTAGATACAATGATGTACCTGCATGTCATATACCCGCTGAGATGCCATTACTGGCTCCAGCAATACAATGGACTTGTGCTTGTTCATCTCAGTCTGATCATCATAAGTGTGAGTGTGAGCAGGATCTGTGGATCCTTGATTCAGGTGCTTCAATGCACTTCACTCCAAATCAAAATGACATTGTAGAATACAAAGAGCTGAAAGGAAATGACCATATACTGGTTCAAACTGCAGCTCATGCTGTCTTTGTAGTCAGCATCGGACATGTATTAGTGAGATGGAAAGACCATACTGGAGCATTCCATTTACTGGATTTGCATGATGTTGGTCACATCCCTAACTCTGGAGTACATCTAGTATCTCTAGGTGTTCTTCTGCTTCATGGAGCATGAGTAAAAGGAAGCACAAAAAGCCTCGAAGTACAATATGGTGATGGCTCACCTTTAGCTGTGTTCACCCCTGAATGCATTGCTAGATCCATCTATACCCTTGTCACAGAGCCACTTGATGCACACCCTCGTCTCCTAGTAAAGTGCCCCCCATACTCCTCAACAAAATGGATGCACTGAAAGGCTCATGAGGACATTAATGGATAAGTCAGAAGCCATGCAGCACTTCACCTGCATTCCTGACAGCTGGTGGCAATTTTCTATTGTTCACGAAACACATCTGTACAACAGAACCCCCCTAAGATGCCTTAACTGGCACACACCATATGAGCTATTGCATGGCCAGCAACCAGACATAGCCCATCTTCGTGTGTTTGGGTGTGCCACTTATGTGCACCTCCCCGAGGATGTGCAGGCTAACAAAATGGCCCCTAAGTCTGAACTCATGGTGTACCTAGGTGTTGCACCATCCAACAGCGCAAACTTTTTATTTATGTGCACCACCAACACCCTATTCCATTCTGCTCATGCCATCTTCAATGAAGAGCGTTTCCCCAAGTGTGATAAAAAGCACTCACACCCTAAAGCACAACCAGTGCCAGAATCTGACAATTGTGAGGAGCTACCTATGCCACCACAGATCTTGGACGATTTCGACCACCACCCTTGTCAACCACCTCCTCAGAGCCCCACTCCTCTGTCCCTCCCTCACACTCCTTCCCCTCACCCAGCAGAACCAGTACAGCAGCCCCCTCCTCCTCCAAGGAAACAAAGGCCTGCTGGTCCCCCTGCTGTTCCTCCTGCTCCCAGACATTCCACTCGAGAACGCTGAGTTCCTATCTGGCCCGGCAATGTGTATGGTGACGACCGACACCCAGTTGAGCAAGTAAAGGAAATAGAGTGCACATCATGCTGGCATGACATTGTTGCTGATGAACCTGGTCCCTCTATGCCAGGCAATCTTCCCAGCACACCCACTTAAAATCCCAACCCTCCATCTCCCTCTCCTAGTGAAGAGGATGTTGACCAGCTATGCTGTGAAGGGGGAGCTGGATTGGCAGCATTCTTGATGTCAATGGCAGTTTCTGTGGAAAACAAACCACATCGTGAATGGACATACAGGGACATCCTACAACTCCCATCTGCAGAATGGGAGGAGTGGATTAAAGCCAGTTGTGAAGAGCTTGACATTCTCCGACAGCATAAAGTCTACAAACTAGTCGACCCCCCTAAAGGACATAAAGTCATAGGGAACTGTTGGGTCTTCGATGTTAAGCCGAACACAGGTCGAAAATGTGCACGACTTGTTGCCAAAGGTTTTTCCCAGGTCAAGGGAATTGATTTCGACCAAATATTCTCACCAGTAGTAAGGTTAGAGACAGTGCAACTCATGTTAGCACTTGCTGCCTTGGAAAACTGGTACATCAAATCACTCAATGTTCGAAGTGCCTACCTTTATGGAAGGCTTAAAGAAGAGATCTTCATGAAACAACCTGAAGGCTTCATCATTAAAGGACAGGAGCACAAAGTGTTCTGCCTCATTGGCGCCCTGTATGGCCTTAAACAAGCTGGATTAGCCTGGTGGGAGACTCTCAACGAGTCCATGAAAGAGCTTGGCTTTGAACAATTGAAATCTGATGCTGGCTTATTCTGCTACCATAAAAAGGAACCTCCATTGTAGTTGCCATTGTCTATGTTGATGATGCCCTATTTTGTGGCCCAACAAAAGCAATTGTTGATGAGGTTAAAAAGGCGTTTATAAACAAGTGGGAATGCAGAGACTTAGGCCCTGCTGAAGAATTCCTCCATATGAGAATTCGTAGAGAAGGCAGCAAGATCCTAGTGGATCAGTGTGCCTATCTAGAAAAAATCATTGAGAGATTTGGACTTCAGAATGCCAAGATCACACCCACTCCTTTACCTCAGGGTTACTACCCTATCACATTTGCTGGAGTTGTTGACCCGGAAATTCAGAGTTGCTTCCAACAAGTGATTGGATCCCTTCTATACATCATGCTAGGCACTTGCCCTGACATTGCTTACGCTGTGATTGCCTTGTCCAAGCACTCGGCCAAACCCTGTCAAGAACATCTTGATAAAGCATTATACATATGCAGATATCTACTTGGGACTTGTCATTATTCCCTTGTATATGATGGTTCAAGTCAGGCAGGTCTGATAGCTTTCTGAGACTCGGACTGGGGATCAGATCCTAATACATGCCGATCCCAAATTGGTTGGTTTATCAAGTTAGCAAATGGGATATTCAGCTGGAAATTGCACCTGCAAGACAGTGTTGCATATTCATCCACTGAAGCTGAATATGTATCCCTATCAGACTGCTCAAACCAGATCGCATGGTTGCGACAATTACTCGAAGAACTTGGATACCAGTTGGCCCCTATCCCACTATGTGGTGATAACCAGGGATCTATCTTCATGGCCTCCAATCCTGTCACTGAGCGAAGATCCAAGCACATTGAGATCAAGTGGCACAGAATCAGAGAGCATATTGAGAAGAAACACATTGAGCTATTCTTTATTGAAGGCCAATACAACCCTGCAGATATGTTCACCAAGAACCTAGGCCACATCAAGTTTGCCGAACTTCATTCCCAACTTGGGCTAGTCTTCTATAAAGACACTTGATTAGCACACATTTGCTTACATGCTCATATGATGCACTTAGCAAGGGGGAGTGTTGAATGTGCACTATTGTAGCTAGCACTTCAATGGCCTACATAAGCTTACTATAAGTAGTAATTACCATATTAGTATGTAGTTAAATATTTAAACTCCACAGCTGAGTTCTAATAGAGTCTTTAATCTCTACCACCATCATCTGTGAGCAACCAGACAATAACCTTCTATAAGTCAAGCAGGCTTTCCTCTTGCTGTAACAGTCCAGTCTGTTTCAACAGCATTTGAGAGGAACAGAAGAGGAGGAGGCGATGGGGATGGAATAAGGGTTGGAGGGTTTCTTCTTCCATTGGAAGGATTGGGGGTAGGGGGGACCTTGAGGAGGAGTAATGGTGGAGGAGGGTTGTTGTCTGCTAGGTAGAAGACAACAGTGAGAGAGCTAGTTCTTTTGTTATGCTGAGGCTTAGTAACTCAGCTAGTAACTGATGAAGTATAATCTGTGGAACAAACTAATGTGTCTCCACGTGGGTACTCCAAGTATGAGTACTACTAGAACAGTCATCTCCCAATAGAGGGTATCAATGTGTGCCTGGCCTCTTCCTTTGATAGAGGTGATGAAGATGATAACTTTGAAGACTACTCCTCAATGACAGATGTAGGCTTCTAGACAAGTGACTTGTAAGATGGAAATGATGGAGGTCTCACTCACCCGAGCGGCTTGCTGGTTACTAGGCTTGGATTGCATAGAACTAGCTACAGTACATGGATAAGAGGTCTACCTATTTATAGGTAGAGGAGCTGCGCACGGACCAAGATGAAAAGGGAATCTATCTAGAATGTTCCAGAGAATGGATGCTAGCTATGGAAATAGCTCCAGTGCTACCAGGTAAAAGGGTAGAGGGTTCGGAATAGGAAACAAATGGGACAGGAAATGGGGCAGGATGGAATGGGGAGGAGAAAAGGAGAAAAAACTGTAACATCCCCCTATAACTCCTAAGCGAATGGTATTGTTGAAAGACACCATTTTGATGTCTGGGAGGCCATCATTAAAACCTCCCAGGGGGGGAGTCTTGCTGGCACCTTGCCACTCACTTGGTCTTCTGGGCCAAGTGCATTACCATACTCCAGTCTACCAGTCTATCACCTTATTTTATGGTTCATGGTGTCGAACCACTTTTCTATTTTGACATTGCTGAGGCTACTTACCTCATTCCACTCCCTGATGCAGATCCACTCTCACCATCTGGACTAATCGCTTGGAGAGCTCGCCAGCTTCAAAAGTGTCAGGACAACTTAGAATCCATTGGTGAACAAGTCCACAAGGCTTGATTCGAATCAGTGAAGCATTTCGAAGCTTCATTCAAGAATTGTATCAAGGGCTTCGATTTCCAACCAGGAAATCTGGTCTTAGTCTGGAATATGTGTGTTGAAAAGGAGCTAAACCAAAAGACGAAGCCGAGGTATCTTGGTCCAATGGTGGTTCTTCGCCAGACTACTGGAGGATCCTATATCTTAGCAGAGTTGGATGGTGCAATCTCCCAACTTCGCTATGCCACTTTTCATCTTATACCCTATTATCCTCATTTTCGATCTTTCATTCCAGTTACTGAACTTACAGGTCTCAATGATGAAGAGCTAGATAAGATCGTTGACAAAGATGTTGACCAGCCAGACCAGGAAGAGTCATTGGACTATAGTCCGGACAATTAACCTTGCCGGTCTTACCTATACATAGATTTCCTCTCTCTGTTTCACCCCAGGTTTCGACTGGCGATCTCTACAAAACAAAAAGCCAACTAAAAATATAAAAACAGTCTAATGAAAAACAACTAAAAAATATTCTACAGACAATCTCTCATCTCTTTATATCAGTCCGGTCTTGTATCTCCTTCTCTCTCTCTCTCTCTCTGTTTCTCTCTCTCTAACATGTCCCAAAAATAACCAATATCTACTATATATTTTCAGACTTCGAACACGCACAAGGACACAGCACACTTTGATATACCTACAGAAAAACCATCTCAAAAAACAGTCCGTCATAGTCCGGGAAGTATGCCAGCAGTAGACAAAGAAAGAAGTTTGATGAAAACAAGTCAAGTGGTACCTCACACCCAAGAAATGTCTCTATGGGATCATTAGCTGGAATAGATGTGAAAGTAGACCAAAGAAGATAAGTTGGGCGGTACCCCACGACAATAGACCGGTATTAGTCCAGCCAGTCTTGTGTTCAAACTTTTTTCTTTCTTTTCATTTCATTTTGTCTTTTTCTTTCCATTTTCTTACTATGTTTTCGCATTCAGTCCAAAGTCCATTTGCATTACATAAAACAGTTTCTAAAGATGAAGAAGACGAGTCTGATCTCAAATCCCCTGCTCCTCCAGCTCTGTGACCAAATCGTCCAACTCGGCCATGACTTCTGTGTGCTGGACTTCCAGCACCTTTATACTGGAATTGGGATTGAGACATGGTGAATCGAAGTGGTGATGGTGATAGTTGTGGACGAAGAGCAAAAACTGTTAAGCAAAACCCATGCCCAGCCACGACTTTTCAGCATGCATTCTCACCATCATGTGATCTGACCGGAGACAGTCAGAAGCAAAGTCCCCCCTGGATGTAGAGGTTGGTGCACCTCTACATGTATATCCCTTCATTTTATATATTTCCAACACTCTTATTCTTTTATTTGTTTCATTCCCTTATGTCTAACGATAGTCTGGACTGATAGTTCACCTGGTTTACTATAGACTGACCAGACTTGTATGTATACCGACCAGACTACTTCTTACTTTACCCTTTTATTACTCCATTACTCATTTCATTAGTCCCTTCTATTACTTACCCTTATGCTCATGGCTTCAACATCTCTTTTGACATTTGGGCCTTTTCTCATTCTTATTATGTCATCAGGAACTTCTTCCATATGGTACATGGAAGTCTGGGTATGCCTGGACTATAAAATTCTGTATTTGTCATTTGAAATGACAGCTACTGCTTGCTCACTTACCATCACTGTTGGGAAACCATCTCCCTCATCATTTACTGTTGACTGCACTGTTTTCTGGACTGTACTGCCAGTCCTCACACATGATCACACTCTACGACTACCAGACTACTACCTATGACAGTCCGAATCATGACCGGACTGCTTTGTACACAACCTACTTTGTCCTAGGACTAACCCTTCTCCAATAGAGTCCCTCTGGGGTGAATACACTCGCTCCCCAAAACCCTCAAGACTATCCCCAGGTGGCCTGGACTAATAGTCCATCTAACCACCTTTCAGTCTATTCACCATGGGGGGCTTTGCTTCTGACTGTCCCCAGTCAGATCTTCGTAATGGTAAGAATGTGTCCATGAAAATTGTAAATGGCAGGGCGCAGGAATAACAGTCTTTGATCTTCTTCAACCAAGTCCATCTATATTCACTTCACCATGTCCCAAACATAGGTTTGAATCTCCAGCCAACACGTTCTGGTCTATGGTCGACGCTATTGGAGTGCCTGTTTGACCAAGATGATACTGGACGACTGTGAAGGACTGGAGGCAGATAATAAGATGGTGGTATGGTGGTTTGGGGCAGTGATGGTGAACAAAACAAATGGTATGGAGTGGGCAAAGACAGTCTGGTAATGGAGCCTGAGGATGAGGTTGCGATGAAGATGAGAGGATATGAAGAAGGATAGTGTGGGCTGGACAGCATGGTTCAAGGAGACTGACATATAATGCATGGGAGTATTGATGGACAAGATGGTAGATCTGGCAGTGGAGTAGAAGTAGCAACGTGTTTGAACAAGGAATATCATTGAAACATAAGAGAGAAAATCAAAATCAAAATCGAGAAGAAATTGAGAGAAGAACTTAGAAACAAAAAAAAAGGGGTTTGGAGCATACATAAGACCAGCTGGACTATACCAGTCTGATGATGCAGGGTACTGCCCAACTTGTCTTCTTCGGTCGACTTTCACATCTTTTCCTGCCAATAGTCCCATGGAGAAGTATCTTGGGTGTGAGGTACCACTTGACTTGGCTTCTTCGATTGTCCTTTCATTGTCTACTCCTAGCAGACTTCCTTGGAGTATGGTGGACTGTTTTCGGTGGAGGGGCAGTCTATTGTACATCTATCAAAGGGCGCCATGTCCTTGCACATTCAAAGTCTGAAATTATCTATATGAGAGATCGGTTATATAGGGCACATTAGAGAAAAATAAATGGAGAGAGACAGAAAGACGGAGAGAAATATACGATGATTGAGACTGATGACAAGGTGGAAAAGAGTCTGTGGAGTATTATTAGTGGCTTTTTCATTAGAGTATTTTTATATGGCTTTTGTTTCGTTATTTTTTGGTGTGAAGAGACAGATCACTGGTTGAAACCTGGGGTTAAACAGAGAGAGTGAAAATCTACATATGGGCAGTGATGGTAGAGTAGACCAGCATGGTCAGTCATCCAGAGTATAGTCCAACAACTGTTCTTCGTCTGGGGGTTCATTGAGGTCTTCAGTGGTAATCTTGTCTAAGTCTTTGTCATCAAGACCTGTGAGTTCAGTGACTGGAATGGAGGAACAAAAATGAGGATAATAAGGGATGAGGCAGAAGGCAGCATAATGAAGTCAGGAGGGTGAACCATCCAACTCGGCCAGGATATAGGATCCTCTAGTAGTCCAGTGAAGGACTACCATTGGACCAAGATACCTAGACTTCATTTTTCGGTTGAGCTCCTTCTCTATGCACGTATTCCGGACTAAAACAAGACTTCCAGGGCAGAAATTGAAGTCCTTGATGTGATTCTTGAATGAAGCCTCGAAGTGCTTCACAGACTCATATTGAGCCTTGCGGACTCATTCACTGATTGAGTCTATGTCTTCTTGGCACTTCTGGAGTTGTTGTGCTCTCCAAGCTATAAGTCCAGATGGAGAGAGCAGTTCTTCATTAGGGAGGGGAAAAAGGTAAGTAGCTTCAGAAATATTGAAGGGAAAGAGTGGCTCGATGCCATGGACCATGAAATATGGTGACAAACTGGTAGACCAAAGTATAGTGACGTGCTTGGCCCAAAAAACCGAGTGAGTGGCAAGGTGCCAGTGAGACTCCCCCCACTGGGAGGTTTTGATGATGGCCTCCTGGACATCAAAATGGTGTCGTTCAACTATGCCATTTGCCTGGGAGTTATAGGGGGAGATACGTATGTGGTGGATGTTGTATCAGTCTGCTGAAATGTCAAGTGCTTGGATGAACAGTGGACCATTGTCAGTAATGATTTTGGATAGAGGACCCCACTGGCAGAGGATATCCTTGAAAACAAAAGCAGTGAGAGTGGTGCCATTTTCGGAGCACAACATGCACCATTCTGGGTAAGAGGTGAGAGTGCAATAGGCCTGGACTATGTATCTGTAACCAGAGGACTTAGGCATTAGCATTGTATCGACATGGACTTTTCAAAATAGTCCACTGATGACTGGAATGAAATGGGGAATATGAAAGCGACTTGTCTGCCTAACTTGGCATTTGTGACAAGTCCATACAAACCATTTGATGTCATCGACCAGTATAGTGTTGAATGTGCACTATTGTAGCTAGCACTTCAATGGACTACATAAGCATTACTATACTTAGTAATTACCATATTAGTATGTAGATAAATATTTGAACTCCACGGCTAAGTTCTAATAGAGTCTTTAACCTCTACCACCATCATCTGTGAGCAACCAGACGATAACCTTCTGTAAGTCAAGCAGGCTTTCCTCTTGCTGTAACAGCCCAGTCTGTTTCAACAGGTTATGAGCCCCACTAGAGCATTGCCTGGTGTTTGTCATCACAGACAGAACCTAGACATGTAGCCTGGCTTGTCTCCCTCAGCTCAATGTCGTCAAACACGTCTTGATGCTTACAGAAACTGCTCTATACTTGATGGTGGAACTCTGTTCATACAGAACGCTGTAAAAAGCTGTTTGTACAGAACGTTTCCATCTTGGAGGACAAAACTATGTCAGTATGATCAAAAGCTGACTTTGTCATTTTTAGATCTATCAACAATGTCTTCTTCCAAGAACAACTCCTCCTCCTCCTCCTCCTCCTCCTCCTCCTCCTCCTCCTCCTCCTCCTCCTCCTCCTCCTCCTCCTCCTCTAACTCCTCCGTCATCAGTGTCTTCACTGGCTCCAACTGGTCCACCTGGTGGCCCAAAATGGATGCCTACATCTGGAGCATTGGGCATGCTTGGGTTCTTGAGGAACCTTTCCCCAAGGCTGAAGACAAGAAAGACCCAACCGAAAACGAACTCTGAGAGCAAAAGGAATGGAGGAAATCCAATGGCATAGTGAGGGGCAGTATTCTCCTCACCATGACTGATGCTATTCGCACCAAGTTTGCTTTGCACACCAATGCAAGCAAATTAGTTGAAGCTCTCAAGGCTGAATATGATTCCCTATCCATCACCAGTGCCTACTCCCTCTTCAGGGAGCTCCTCAAACTCCGAATCCCTGCTGACTGTCACCCTGAGCCAACCCTGGCAAAGGCTGTGGTGCTCTTCAACTGGCTTGAATTAGCTGAGTTTGAGATCCCCTCCAAAGTCCAGAGTATGATGCTCCTGGCCATGTTACTGTCAACCTACGATGTATTTGGTCAGATGATTGCTCAGAACAAGGACACACCTGTGATTGAGGCTATCTCTTGTGCAGTGACACTGGCCTGGGATCAGCGTCAGATGAAAGGCAAGGGCAAGGAGAAACAATCCAATGGACAGCAGGCCCACTGCATCAGCACTGTCAAGCGCAAGGGGGACGACCCCAACTTCCAGCAGCAGCAGAAGCCCCAGCAGCAGCAGCAGCAGCAGCAGCAAGGTGGCGACAGCACCAAAGGAAAGAAGAAGACCTGTTGTAGCAAGAAGAAGAATGGCGAGCAGGCCCAGATTGCCTCCGCCACCTTCATGCACCCAACAACAGTGATCCTGTCCACCTGCATCCTGGCCTATGATCCCTGCGCCTCCTTCCACATCCCTGCCTCACTCTACCAAGGGCAACAAGGCCCACCCGCTGATACTCGCATTGTGCAGGCATTTTCCCTCGCCGACAGGCTTGGGATCCAGCCCTCAGTAGAAACAATCCGCCACCTAGATGCTGTCACCTCCTCCTCCAATCAGGTTGAGACTGATGATGAAGCCACTAGTCCTCCCCCCCACAAGTGTTTGCATCGATCCTGCCGCAAGGAGATCATGCCACCACTGCAAAGTGGATGGGATTCATAGGATATCATCAGCATCTATGGCTCAGAGGAGGAACTTGGGATAGATGTGGAGATTGCCACTGCCACCAGCCTTGACTATGACATGGACTCTGTCCATATTACAAGGTATGCAGTCTCTCCACCGCACCAAATCAGACACTTACAGTACCTACTTTTGATGCAATGTTTCCAATGTCAGCTCAAGTAGTTAAATATAATGATGTACCTGCATGTTGTATACCTGCTGTGATGCCATTACTGGCTCCAGCAATACAACAGACTTGTGCTTGTTTGTCTCAGTCTGATCATCATAAGTGCGAGTGTGAAAAGGATCTGTGGATCCTTGATTCAGGTGCTTCAATGCACTTCACCCCAAATTGAGACGACTTTGTCGAATACAAAGAGCTGAAAGGTAATGATCGTATACTGGTCCAAACCACAGCTCATGCTGTCTTCATTGTCAGCATCGGTCGTGTCTTAGTAAGATGGAAAGACCACACTGGAGCATTTCATTTACTTGATTTGCATGAAGTTGGTCACATCCCTAACTCAGGAGTACGTCTAGTATCCCTTGGTGTTCTTTTGCTTCATGGAGCATGAGTAAAAGGAAGTGCAAAAAGCCTTGAAGTACAATATGGTGATGGCTCACCTTTAGCTGTGTTCACTCCTGGATGCATTGCTAGATCCATCTATGTATACCCTTGTCGCAGAACCGCTTGATGCACACCCTCATCTCCTAGTAACTGCAATGAAGATCACATATGACACCCTCCATCACCGCCTTGGACACCCTTTCAAAGAAGTCCTTCATTATGCAAAGAAGCATGTTAAAAATATGCCTGAAATAGAGATCCCAACAAATGATCCTATCTGCCCAGGTTGCACCCTAGGCAAACTTCCCAGCAGGAGTTTTCCTCCTACTGAGTGTCATGCTACCCACACATTCGAATTGATTCACTCGGACATAAAATCTTTCCCCATTGAGTCATACCAATGATTCAAATATATCATCACCTTCCTCGACGATTATATGTCCATGGCTTGGGTTGTATGCATCAGAACTAAGGATGCAGCCTTGAGTTCAACTCAGCACTTCCTAAAAATGATCTCTACACAATTTAATGCCAAAGTAAAAGGATGGATGTCTGATGCAGGGGGAGAATACAAGTCCAAAGCATTCAATGACATGCTCAAGGGTGAGGGCATTGTAATATACCAAAGTGCCCCCCATACTCCTCAACAAAATGGACGCGCTGAAAGGCTCATGCAGACATTAATGGATAAGTCAGAAGCAATGTGACACTTTGCCTGCATCCCTGACAGCTGGTGGCAATTTTCAATTGTTCATGCAACACATCTGTACAACAGAACCCCCCTAAGATGCCTTAACTGGCACACACCATATGAGCTATTGCATGGCCAGCAACCAGACGTAGCCCATCTTCGTGTGTTTGGGTGTGCCACTTATGTGCACCTTCCTAAGGATGTGCGGGCTAACAAGATGGCCCCTAAGTCTGAACTCATGATGTACCTAGGTGTTGCACCATCCAACAGTGCAAACTTCTTATTCATGTGCACCACCAATACCCTCTTCCATTCCGCTCATGCCATCTTTGATGAAGAGCATTTCCCTAAGTGCGATAAAAAGCACTCACATCCTAAAGCACAACCAGTGCCAGAATCCAATGATCGTGAGGAGCTACCTATGCCACCACAGATCTTGGATGATTTTGACCATCACCCTCATTGATCACCTCCTCAGAGCTCCACTCCTCTGTCCCTCCCTCGCACTCCTTCGCCTCACCTAGCAGAACTAATACAGCAGCCCCCTCCTCCTCCAAGGAAACAAAGGCCTGCTGGTCCCCCTGCTGTTCCTCCTGCTCCCAGACATTCCACTCGAGAATGCCAAGTGCCTATCCAGCCCAGCAACATGTATGGTGATGACCAACACCTGGTTGAGCAAGTGAAGGAAATAGAGCGCACATCGCGCTGGCATGACATTGTCGCTGATGAACCTGGTCCCTCTATGGCAGGCAATCTTCCCAGCACACCCACTCAAAATCTCAACCCTCCATCTCCCTCTCCGAGTGAAGAGGATGTTGACTGGTTATGCTGTGAAGGGGGAGCTGGATTGGCAGCATTCTTGATGTCAAAGGCAATTTCTGTGGAAAATAAACCACATAACGAATGGACATATAGGGACATCCTACAACTCCCATCTGCAGAATGGGAGGAGTGGGTTAAAGCCTGTCGCGAAGAGCTTGACATGCTCCATAAGCGTAAAGTTTATGAACTAGTCAACCCACCTAAAGGATGTAAAGTCATAGGAAACCGTTGGGTCTTTGATGTTAAGCCCAACACAGGTCGAAAACACACACATCTAGTTGCTAAGGGATTCTCCCAGGTCGAGGGAATTGATTTCGACCAAATATTCTCACCAGTAGTAAGGTTTGAGACAGTGCGACTTATGTTAGCACTTGCCACCTTGGAAAACTGGTACATTGAATCACTCGATGTTCGGAGTGCCTACCTTTATGGAAGGCTTAAAAAAGAGATCTTCATGAAACAACCTGAAGGCTTTGTCATTAAGGGACAGGAGCACAAAGTGTTCTGCCTCATTGGCACCCTCTACGGCCATAAACAAGCTGGATTAGCCTGGTGGGAGACTCTCAACAAGTCCATGAAAGAGCTTGGCTTCAAATGAGTGAAATCTGATGCTGGTTTATTCCGCTACCATAAAAAAGGAACCTCCATTGTAGTTGCTGTCATCTATGTCAACAATGCCCTATTCTGTGGCCCAACAAAAGCAATTGTTGATGAGGTTAAAAAGGCATTTATGAACAAGTGGGAATGCAGAGACTTAGGCCCTGCTGAAGAATTCCTCCATATGAGAATTTGTAGAGAAGGCAACAAGATCCTAGTGGATCAGTGTGCCTACCTAGAAAAGATCATTGAGAGATTTGGACTTCAGAATGCCAAGATCGCACCCATTCCTTTACCTCAGGGTTATTACCCTATCACATATGCAGGAGTTGTTGACCCGGGAATTCAGAGTCGCTTCCAACAAGTGATCGGATCCCTCCTTTACATCACGCTAGGCACTCGTCCTAACATTGCTTATGCTGTGATTGCCTTGTCTAAGCACTTGGCCAAACCCTGTCAAGAACATCTCAATAAGGCACTATACATATGCCAATATCTACTTGGGACTCGTCACTATTCCCTTGTATACGATGGTTCAAGTCAGGCAGGCCTAATAGCTTTCTCAGAGTCGGATTGGGGTTCAGATCCTAACACATGTCGATCCCAAATTGGTTGGTTTACCAAGTTAGCAAATGGGATATTCAGCTGGAAATCACACCTGCAAGACAGTGTTGCATACTCATCCACTGAAGCTGAATATGTATCCCTATCAGACTGCTCAAACCAGATCATGTGGTTACAACAACTACTCGAAGAACTTGGATACCAGTTGGCCCCTATCCCACTGTGTGGAGATAACCAGGGATCTATCTTCATGGCCTCCAATCCTGTCACTGAGCAAAGATCCAAGCACATTGAGATCAAGTGGCATGGAATCAGAGAGCACATCAAGAAGAAGTGTATTCATTGAAGGCCAATACAACCCTGCAGACATGTTCACAAAGAACCTTGGCCATATCAAGTTCACCAAACTTCATTCCCAACTTGGGCTAGTCTTCTATAAAGATACATGATTAGCACACATTTGCTTACATGCTCATATGATGCACTTAGCAAGGGGGAGTGTTGAATGTGCGCTATTGTAGCTAGCACTTCAATGGACTACATAAGCATTACTATACTTAGTAATTACCATATTAGTATGTAGATAAATATTCAAACTCCACAGCTGAGTTCTAATAGAGTCTTTAACCTCTACTACCATCATCTGTGAGCAACCAGATGATAACCTTCTGTAAGTCAAGCAGGCTTTCCTCTTGCTGTAACAGTCCAGTCTGTTTCAACACATAGGCCACCAGAACTGGAGTAAGAGAGGACTCCAGACTGTGAATACACCCTTATGCCCAAGATCATCGTGAGCTTCTTTGATAAGGCGATAACATCAGTGCTCTGGTGCAACTAATTGATGGCAGCCATGAGGATTGTGACACCAAAGACAACTGTTCAGAACAAAAAACTTTGAGGCTGAATTGATGAAGGACTCAAAGTCCGCTGAATAGACTGAGAGGTGGTTGGATGGACTATTAGTTCTGGCCACCTGAGAATAGTCTTGAGGGTTTTGGGGAGTGAGTGTATTTGTCCCAAAGGGACTCTATTGGAGAAGGGTTAGTCCTAGGACGAAGTAGGTTGTGTACAAAGCAGTCCAGTCATGATCTGGACTGTTGTAGGTAGTAGTCTGGTAGTTGTAGAGCGTGATGATGCATGAGGACTGGCAGTACAGTCCAGAAAACAGTGCAGCTGACGGTAAACGATAAGGGAGACAGTTTCCCAATGGTGACGGTAAGTGAGCAAATGGTAGCTGTCATTTCAAATGACAAATACAGAATTTTATAGTCTGGGCATACCTGGACTTCCATGTACCATATGGAAGAAGTCCCTGATGACATAATAAGAATGAGAAAAGGCCCAAACATCAAAAGAGATGTTGAAGCCATGAGCATAAGGGTAAGTAATAGAAGGGACTAATGAAAAGAGTAATGGAGTAATAAAAGGGTAAAGTAAGAAGTAGTCTGGTCAGTATACGTACAAGTCCGGTTGGTCTATAGTAAACCGGGTGAACTATCAGTCTGGACTATCGTAGACATAAGGGAACAAAACAAATAAAAGAATAAGACTGTTGGAAATATATAAAATGAAGGGATATACATGTAGAGGTGCATCAACCTCTACATCCAGGGGGGACTTTGCTTCTGACCGTCCCCAGTCAGATCACGTGATGGTGAGAATGCATGTTGAAAAGTCATGGCTGGGTGTGGGGTTCACTTAACAGTCTTTGTTCTTCATCCACAACCATCACCATCACCACTCGCTCCATCATGTCTCAGTCCCAATTCCAGTCGTGCATGGAGAAGCACCATCTGACAAACGATGCCAGCACTGTGCATCAGGCTCAGCTGCACAAAAATTTTAAGCAAGTGACGATGTTCGTGATGGGTTTGGTCAACTTGATGCCTGACAACCGGGAGGATCTCAAAGACGACATGAAGACGTAGGTGAACAGGTTCGGGGCAGCAATGGTGAGTGAGAATAGTCCCATTTGAGGGCTCAGCTGATGCATGTAGGATGACTGGGAGACCATGAAGACCGATGAAAAGACCTGAAGGTGGTTGAATGGACTGTTAGTCCTGGCCACCTGAGAGTAGTCTGTGGGTGATGGGTGGGCGATCTATGTTCGCCCCAGAGGGACTCTAGAGCAAGGGATTAGTCCTAGAACGAAGGTTGGGCATGAACGATGATAGTCCAGACGCAGTCCGGACGGTAGAAAACGGTAGTCCGGTTGGTGTAAGTTGTTAAATACGGTAAGACCGGCTGTTCAGTCGAGAAAAATGGTGTGGTAGACGGTGAAAATGGTGAGGGAGCGGTATCCCAACAGTGACAGTGACGGTGGTGAGCAAACGGTAGAAAGTTAGCTGTCATTTCAAATGACGAGTACAAGATTTTATGTATAGTCCGGGCATACTCGGACTTGTAAGTATGGAGGGAAACGCATGGTCTATGTACCTGATGATATAAAAGGAATGGGTCAAGACCGGGAATATGAAATACAGACCCTGATGGGCTGCGACGGAAAATCCCGACTCAGTCCCGAGTAGCCCGAACATCTAAGGTGACATTGGAGCTACGAGCCGAAAGATGAAGTAAAAATAGGGGAAACGTACAAAAAAGGTAACCAAGTAAGAAATCATGGCTAAGAGTAGTCTGGTCGGTATGTGCACTAGTCCGACCAGTCTGTCCTGGACTGTGGAGACCAATGAACCGGACTATCGTGAATCAGAAGTAAGTAAAGTAAAACTCATGATGAAAATATAGAAAACACAAGGTTATACACGTAGAGGTGTATCAACCTCTACATCTGCGGGGGACTTTGCTTCTGACCGTCCCCGGTTGTTACGGTTATGGACCCCTATTTCTTTTCTTCCTACTTTCCCCGTGTATCTCCTATTTCTTCCAAAGTCTTGTTCCTATTCTTTCTGTATTCCATTTTCTCCCATTTTGCCTTGTAGCACCGGAGCCCAGGGTTACCTCTTATAGTTACGAATCCTCCGGAACATTCTAGATAGTTTCCCTTTTTCTTCTTGGTCTGTGCGCGTATCCTCTACTTATAAATAGGTAGACCTCTTTACCCTTGTACCTTAGCTATGTAGTTCTACGCAATTCAAGCCTCGTAACCAGCAAGCCGCTCAGGACGAGCGAGAACATTATCACCATTCCCATACTCTCTGCTACTACGCTAAGGAGTCTTGTTACTCATCGAGGAGTGACATATCAGCTGATCATCTTTATCGCCACTGTGCAGAATCTCCCCTATTGTCGGGTCGACGCCCTCTATTGGAACACAACGGTGTTAGTGGTAATCATCTTAGGATTACCTAGACGGCGTATCAGCATATACCATCAGGTATATCTTTGCAGTTACTAGCTGAGTTACTAGCCTCAGCGTAACAAAAGAACTAGCTCTCTTCACCGTCCCCTTCTGTAGCGGACGGAACCCCCCTCTACCCACCACCATTACTCCACCTTGTTCTCCCGCCTACCCTTCGCCCTACCAGAAGAAGAAGAAAGCCCATAACCCTTACTCTATCCCTTTCTCCGCTACCACTGCTTCTTCCGTTCCCCTCGAACGCACCATGTCGCTCCCAAATCCATCCCACGAAGAGACTCCCATAGACGTTGAGCAAGACCCACAACAAGAAGTTGATTGGGAGAAAGAGCTCGATGACGAACAAGATGCCAGACTTGCTCAACGACTGTCCGCAGAAGGACACGACGACGAAACAGTAAGGAGAAGAGTAGAAGCTTCTCAGGAACAGAGACGTGCTCTAGCAGAAGAAGAAGAACGCAGAACCGCCGAATATCTGGATAGGCGAAAAGCAGAGATGGCCAAAGCTACGGAACTCAAAGCCGGACTCCCTGACGACTTCTCGGGAGAATCCGAAGATGCTGTACGCTGGATGCTCGCCATGAAAGCGTACTTTAAGATGAACGGTGACCTTTACGATGACAGGGCTATGATCCTTACCACGCTCAATAAAATGAGCAAGGGACGAGGAAAAGTATTTTCTGAAGGTTGGTTCTATCGTCTGGAAAGTCCTAATATTCCCGACAATCATCGCACTTTCGCTGTGATGGCTACCGATTTCGCAAAACCTTCTTCCCATTCGACACCACTAGTAAAGCCCGCCGAACTATTTGGAATCTCACCCAGAACACCAAGGATAAAGATGGCTTTGCCAAGTATATCGCCGACTTCTCTCTAGCTGCCACTCAGACAGGACTTGCCGATGAAGAAGCTCTTATCGAATACATACTTCGGAAGAGGATTAGACGAGAAAATCACTACCAACATCCTCTCCATGGCTACCGTCCCCACCACGCTTCAAGGATGGATGGACCAAGCAAGCAAGTTCAATGTGCAGCAAGAACGTATCAAGGATATGCGGAGGGGTTTAGGATGGAGGAACTTCTCTAATGATAGGAAAGATCCCAACGCTATGGAAGTCGACGTTATTCGACTTTCCCCGGTCGAGAAGGCTCGACATATACAAGAAGGACGGTGCTTTATTTGTCATAAGAAAGGATGCACCACCCGTAACCACCCTCGAAACGACAAGAAGGCGGAAGGATCCACTCCTCCTCGTTCCAATAATCCCTTCCGAAACCAGACCAGGGCGGCCACCGTCTCCGCTCCCAACTTCCCCAAGGCACCAGAGCCTCCCCCATCTTCTGAACTCGATGAATATCTCAAAGTTCTTAAAGGACGAAAGGTCGACCAGAAGGAGCTCGTGCATGTCCTCCAAGAATGTTTTGAAGAAGACGAGACAAAGGTCTCAAGGATGTCGACTGATGAAAAGATTCAGGGTTTTTAGAACGGAGGAAAGCTTCAGCGTCTTTTCCTCCTGAACGTTCCGCTCCTATCATCTGTACTAGTAAGAAAGAGAAATCTATTCGCATTCCTATCTCTCTTTCTCATGGAACGAAAACCGCTGAAATCAATGCTCTCATCGACTCAGGAGCCACCGAAAACTTTATCGACCCCATCACCGTCGCTAAGTACCAGTTTCCTACTAGACGACTCCCCTCCCCCATTAAAGCATCAAACGCCGATGGGTCCACTAATAAAGGAGGGTTTATCCGAAAAGGAACCTTCCTAGCCATCAATACGGCAGGACGAGAGGAGGTCATTCGTTTTCTAGTGTTAAATTGCGGAGGAGATCGAGTAATTCTAGGAATTCCGTGGTTCTCCAAGGTGAATCCGTCCATCAATTGGACTAACTGAGTCGTCACTATCCCCGCCTTACTCGAAGGCCATAATGCCGAGGGAGAAGCTCTTGAACAATGGTATCTGGTAGAGTCGTTAAAGAAAACCACCACCGCCACTGAAGCAGCTATGGCGGCCCCCAAAAAGGAAAAAGTCCTACCTCCGGAGTATGCCGAATACGCTTCTGTATTCGAAGAAAAGACCCACGACCTCCTTCCTCCCTCCCGATCCTTCAATCACGGAATCAATCTCGACGAGTCTTTTGTACCAAAGATTGCTAAAGTCTATCCCCTTAATCCCAAAGAGATGGAGACTTGCAAAGAATTCGTCGATGAACATCTTCGCACAGGTTGAATTGTACTGTCAAAGTCCCCTCAGGCGTCCCCATTCTTCTTTGTACCCAAGAAAGATGGCTCCTTACGACCTTGCCAAGATTACAGATATCTCAATTCCCATATGGTCAAAAATGCCTATCCTCTCCCGTTGATCTCGGATCTCTTGGATAAGCTGAAAGACTCTACGATCTTCACTAAGTTTGACGTACGCTGGGGGTATAACAACGTCCTCATTAAACCAGAAGACCAGTGGAAAGCTGCCTTTATCACACCGTTCGGACTTTTTGAACCAACGGTGATGTTCTTCAGACTATGTAACTCTCTGGCCACGTTCCAAGCCTTCATGAATGATGGTTTCCGAGACCTCATCTCTGAGGGGTGGGTAGTCATCTATATGGACGACATCCTTATTCATTCCTCTGATCCCATCCAACATACTGAACGAACCAAGCGAGTTCTCCAACGCCTGAGAGATCTTCATCTTTCCCTAAAAATCTCTAAGTGCTCCTTCGACGTTGATGAAGTCGAATACTTAGGAATGGTCATCGGTCACCACCAGGCATCTATGGACCCTACCAAGCTAAAGGCTATCCAAGAGTGGCAACCCCCTACCTCTGTCAAAGCAGTACGGTCGTTTTTGGGGTTTTGCAATTTCTATCAAAAATTCATTGCAAACTTCTCTACCATCGCGCAACCCCTTATTGATCTTACCAAGAAATCGACCGCCTGGGATTGGTCTACTTCTCACGAAGAAGCTTTTCGAACTCTCCAACGTATCTTCATGTCAACCCCAGTCCTACGCCTCCCAGATACTACTTCCCCCTTCTTCTTGATGACCGATGCCTCCCTTGTGGCCACAGGAGGCATCCTCATGCAGAAAGACACCAACGGGGATCTTCATCCTTGTGCCTATCTATCAAAAACCTTATCTCCTGCGGAACGAAACTACGACATTTACGACAGGGAGTTACTTGCCGTTATCCATGCACTTTATGAATGGCGCCATTATCTTCAAGGAACCTCCCTTCCGGTCACGGTTCTTACCGACCATAAGAACTTGTCCTATTTCCGTGAACCACGTAAACTCTCCCGCAGACAGGCTCGATGGCTTCTTTTCCTTCAGGATTTCGATCTCCACTTTGTTCATCAACCAGGCACTCAGATGGGTCCTGTGGATGCATTGTCCCGACAAGATCATGTAGACACTGCTGACGACAATCAGGCTGTCACCCTTCTCCCTGATAATGTCTTCATTAACGCCATTGATCTTGCTCTTTCTGACAAGATCACTCAATCATCCTCTACTGATCCTCTAGTACTCGATGCCATCTACAAGTCGATGGAGAATTCTCCACTATTTCCCCACTCGTTTCCTCACGATTGGTCTTTCACTGATGGGAAACTCTATTTCCGGAATCGTCTTTATGTCCCAGAAACTCTCCGCCACGACATCGTCTCCTCAGTCCACTCCTCCTTTGCTGGCGGCCATGGTGGTATCTTCTGTACTCACGCCCTTGTCGCACGGGATTTCTGGTGGCCTGGCCTCTCTACCTTTGTTCGTCATTTTGTCACTGGCTGTGCCATGTGCCAACAGAACAAGGTAAATACCCATCCCACTGTTCCCCCGCTGTCCCCCATCCCATCCTCCGCTTCTCGGCCATTCGCGCAGATCTCTGTCGATCTTATTACGGACCTTCCCCCTGTTCGGGGTTTTGACTCTATTTTGGTCGTGGTCGACCATGGCCTTATGAAGGGGGTAATTTTCACCCCTTGCTCGAAAACTATCGACGCCGAAGGAGTGGCCCAACTCTTTTTGGAGAAGATATTCCCCCGGTTCGGACTCCACGACTCCGTCATCTCTGATCAAGGACCACAATTCGCATCTGCCTTCGCAAGAGAGTTGTCCCGCCTCCTCGGATACGATTTACGACTCTCCACTGCCTATCATCCTCAAACAGATGGAGAAACCGAATGCACCAATCAGTCTCTAGAAACTTACTTGAGAATCTTCTCCGAAGGTCGTCCTGACAAATGGGTGGACTTATTACCTCTTGCCGAATTCTCCCATAATTCGAATGTCCACTCTTCTACTCAAAAAACTCCGTTCTCCCTTATGTTCGGATACGAACCCAGGGGATATCCCCCTCTCGGAAAGACGTTCATTCCAGCCCTGGAAAACCGTCTTACCCTCCTAGAAGAGGCACGGAAAGAAGCCCTTGCGGCTCACGAGAATTCCGCTCGGATCATGAAGGAACAGACCTTTTCCAAATTTAGACCGTGGAAAGTCGGAGATAAGGTATGGCTAGAAGCCCGAAATCTTCGGTTTCGTCATACGTCCAAGAAACTCCTCCCTAGATGAGAAGGCCCTTTCGAAATCTCGAAGGTCGTTTCTCCCCTTGCCTATGAACTCCGCTTACCCCCATCTTGGAAAATCCACAATGTCTTTCATGCATCTCTCTTATCATCCTATCGGGAGACACCAGAGCATGGACCCAATTTTCTAAAACCTCCATCGGAGGAGATAGAAGGAGAAGAAGAATGGGAAGTCGAAGATATTCTTAATCACCGCGGAACACAAGGACAAAGACAATACTTGGTAAAATGGAAAGGATATTCTTCCGCCGAGAATACCTGGGAACCAGAGTCTAATCTAGGAAATGCCTTGGAAGCACTCAAAGAGTATAAAACTCAACGACACCTTTGAAACTCCGATAACCCACTTTTACACCTCCATTCATCTGTCACCTTTACCAGTCATCATGCCGTCCCTCGCTATCTTTGCTGAACATCTCCCAGTCTCCTACCGCCGTATCCTTTTTGCCACCGTCCTCGCCGACCCCCAACCCCTCTTCTGCATTGAACACGACCCCCTCTGGCCCCAGGCGTCCTCGTTACAGACGATGGTGCGACTGTATCATCAAATTTATACTACTGATCTGCTCTTCCAATGATCCCGCTCCACCCCCAGTTCACCCTTCACTCGAGCTATAGATCATTCCACCCAACAGATGTTGGACCACCTCCTGGACCTCATGCATCAAGAGGGCTTCTGGTTCTTTGTTAACCGCATCCCATCTTCGACCATCCCCATTCTCCAATCCTTACTAGACGGACTCACACCCCTTGAGGAAACTCAGTACCAAGGATACCCTTTAACCACGACTCAAGGGATCGAACCTCGCTTCCTCCTTCCTTCTATACAGTATCCTCCCCTACCCCACCTCCGTCTTCTCCTTCTCCTCCCACTCCTGCCCGCCGACCCCATCGTCGCCCCAGACACCGTAATACCCCTTACGTCGTATCCTCTCAACCTCGTCTCTCTTCCTATGACAACACCCCTGCTCTCCCCATTCCAGAACCCTCCAGACCAACTTGGACTCCACAACCCGAGTGGTCAAACCCTATCTCTTCTTACAACAACGATACCCACCTTCCTATCCCTCCCTCGACCCCTCCTCGCTCTCCTTCTCCAGGGGCCCCTACTCGTCCCATCGACGTTGACGCTCTTTCCGACACCCCTGTGCACTCTGGGCAATGTTTCAAATGCCAACAATGGGGACATTGGTATCAAGACTGTCGTGAATATCGTTGCCCAAAATGCTACTTATGGGCTCCAGGACATTTACAGAGTCAATGCTGAGGACTCCCATGCGACGGTTGTGGCGTATGGGGACATAAAGTCTCTTACTGTCCCAATATTTCCACTAACCCACCGGAACTTTCGTGGGTCGTCGAGGAACATTCCTCTTCTGGCGGTGAGAATAATTCAGCTCAGTGAGCTGATGTCTACGAAGGGGGTAATGTTACGGTTATGGACCCCTATTTCTTTTCTTCCTACTTTCCCCGTGTATCTCCTATTTCTTTCGAAGTCTTGTTCCTATTCTTTCTGTATTCCATTTTCTCCCATTTTGCCTTGTAGCACCGGAGCCCAGGGTTACCTCTTATAGTTACGAATCCTCTGGAACATTCTAGATAGTTTCCCTTTTTCTTCTTGGTCTGTGCGCGTATCCTCTACTTATAAATAGGTAGACCTCTTTACCCTTGTACCTTAGCTAGTTCTACGCAATTCAAGCCTAGTAACCAGCAAGCCGCTCAGGACGAGCGAGAACATTATCACCATTCCCGTACTCTCTGCTACTATGCTAAGGAGTCTTGTTACTCATCGAGGAGTGACATATCAGCTGATCATCTTTATCGCCACTGTGCAGGATCTCCCCTATTGTCGGGTCGACGCCCTCTATTGGAACACAACGGTGTTAGTGGTAATCATCTTAGGATTACCTAGACAGCATATCAGCATATACCATCGGGTATATCTTTGCAGTTACTAGCTGAGTTACTAGCCTCAGCGTAACACCAGTCAGATCTTCATAAACAGTAAGAACGCGTGTGTGAAGGTCATAAATGGCAGGGCACGGGAATAACAGTCTTCGATCTTCTTCAACCAAGTCCATCTATATTCGCTTCACCATGTCCCAAACATAAGATCGATTCTCCAGCCTACACGTTCCAGTCTATGGTCAATGCTATCGGAGCGCCCATTTGACCAAGATGATACCAGAAGACCGCAAAGGACTGAAGGCGGATAATAAGACAGTGGTATGGTGGTTCAGGGCAGCGATGGTGAACGAGATGAATGGTATGGAGCAGGCAAGGATGGTCTGGTAATGGAGCCCGAGGACGAGGTTGCGATGAAGATGAGTGGAAACTAAGGATGGCACGGGCCAGACAGCATGGTTTGAGGAGACCGAGGTATAATGCGTGGTAGTGGTGATGATCGAAGCAGTAGATCTGATGACGGAGTAGAAGAAGCTACGTGCTTGAACAAGGAATCGTTGAAACGTAAGAGGGAAAAGAAAACAGAAGCAAAACGCGAAAAGAAATCGAGAAAAGGACTTAAAAAGAAAGAGGGTTTGGAGCGTAAGACTGGCCGGACTATACCGGTCTGATGATGTGGGGTACCGCCCGACTTGTCTTCTTCGGTCAACTGTCGCATCTATGCCTACCAATAGTCCCGTGGAGAAGTATCTTGGGTGTGAGATGCTGCTCGACTTGGCTTCATCGATCGTCCTTTCATCATCTATTCCTAGCGTGCTTCCCTGGACTATGGCGGACTATTTTCGGTGGAGGGGCGGTCTAGGCTGTGTATCTATCAAGGGGCGCCATGTCCTTGCGCGTTCGAAGTCTGAAAATATCTATATGAGAGTTCAGTTATATAGGACACGTTAGAGAAAAGGAGATGGAGAGAGATAAAGAAACGGAGATATGTATACTGAGACTTTGAGACTGATGATGAGGCAAGAAAAGAGTCTGTGGAGTATTTTTAGTGGCTTTTTCGTTAGAGTATTTTTATATGGCTTTTTTTTTTTTTGTTTCGTTATTTTTCAGTGTGAAGAGACAGATCACCGGTCGAAACCTGGGGTGAAACTGAGAGAGAGAAAATCTACGTATGAGCAGTGGCTTGGGGTAGACCGGCATGGTCAGTCGTCCAGACTATAGTCCGACAACTCTTCTTCGTCTGGGGGTTCGTCAAGGTCTTCGTTGGTAAACTTGTCTAAGTCTTCTTTGTCAAGACCTGTGAGTTCAGTAACAGGAATGGAAGAGCGAAAACGAGGATAGTAAGGGATAAGACGGAAAGCAGCATATCGAAGTCTGGAGGGTGAACCATCTAACTTGGCCAGGATATAGGATCCTCCAGTAGTCCGGCGAAGGACTACCATCGGACCGAGATACCTAGGCTTCATTTTTCAGTTTAGCTCCTTTTCTATGTGCATATTCCAGACTAAAACAAGACTTCCAGGGTGGAAATTGAAGTCCTTGATACGATTCTTGAATGAAGCCTCGAAATGCTTCACTGACTCGAATCAAGCCTTGCAGACTCGTTCACCGATTGAATCTAGGTCTTCTTGGCACTTCTGGAGTTGACGTGCTCTCCAAGCTATAAGTCTGGATGGTGATAATGGTTCTTTATTGGGGAGGGGAACAAGGTAAGTAGCTTCGGCGATATCAAAAGGGAAAAGTGGCTCGACGCCATGAACCATAAAATACGGAGACAAACCGGTAGACCGAAGTATGGTGACGCGCTCGGCCCAAAAGACCAAGTGAGCGGCAAGATGCCAGCAAGACTCCCCCCACTGGGAGGTTTTGATGATGGCCTCCTGGACATCAAAATGGCATCATTCGACTATGCCATTTGCCTGGGAGTTATAGGGGGAGATGCATATGTGACGAATATTGTATCGGTCTGCTAAAATGTCAAGTGCTTGGATGAACAGTGGACCGTTGTCAGTAACGATTTCGTATAGAGGACCCCACCAGCAGAGGATATCCTCAAAAATAAAGGCAGCTAGAGTGGTGCCATTTTCAGAGTGTAGCATGCACAATTCTGGGTAAGAGGTGAGAGTGCAACGGGCCTGGACTATATATCTATAGCCAGAGGACTTGGGCATCAGCATCGTATCGACATGGACTTTTTGAAATAGTCCGCCGATGACTGGAACGAAGGGTGGAATATGAAAACAACTTGTCTGCCTGACTTGGCATTCGTGACAAGTCTGTACAAACCATTTAATGTCATCGACAAGCATAGGCCACCAGAACCAGAGTAATAGATGGCTCCAGACTGTGAAAATGCCCTTATGCCTGAGATCGTTGTGAGCTTCTTTAATGAGCCAGTAGTGTCGGTGCTCCGGTGCAACTAATTGATGGCAGCCATGTGGATTACGACGCCAAAGACAATGGTTCAGAACGAAGAACTTCAAGGCCGAATTGACGAAGGACTGGAAGTCCACATCAGACATATCGGCAGGGCGAAGTCGAGACTCAAGGAAAGATCTAATGAGGGCTATACGTGCTTCTCGAGTGATGGCCTTGGAAGACCGGGGGATCTTGGGGTAGTCCGAGGTTTCGTTGGACTCGTTGGGTGTAGATGAGGAAACCAAGGAAGTGAAGATGGAATGGAATGATAGATAGGGTGGTGGTGAGAGGTGCATTGACAGAGTGGAGGTGATGGTAGACGGTGGCGGTAGTCCAGGTGAAGAGCGGTGGGAAAGGTGGGTATGGACTGTAGGGGAAGTGAAGGGGAACGTCCAGTCGTTGAGCAGGGTGATTAAAAATGAATAGGAGTCGTCAAGCCAATCTTCGAAGTCCGTGTCTTCAGGTGGATCTTCATCAGACCAGGGACATTGAGATAGTCCATCCAGCCCAGAGTGTCATTCGGCAGGGATATGACGAAGCTGGAAATGGAAGAGTAGTATACCAGCGATCCATCGGTTGATGGTCACTTTCGGCTGTAAGTCCGGGTTATTGATCATTCCCTTGACGTACTTTGCATCCATTTCAACTACGAGGTTAGTAACTCCAAAAATAAAAACATGGACTGAGCGAAGTTCTCTAAATAGTCCATATAACTCGAGTTTTGCTTGAGAGTATCGACTTTCCACCTCGGTCAGGCTGATAGACCCAAACCAATTAGGATAATGCTTGCCATCGGCTCCCTCTTGCAAGAGGATATAACCGACGGCGATATGGGACATGTCCACAGCAAGGACTACCTCACAGTCGGACTGATAGTCCAGACGCCGGAGTGCCAGGGACTTAATGATTTCGTCCTTAAGATGATTCATTGCTTCTTGTTGGGCATCTCCCCATTCAAAGGGGACACCCTTCTGAGTTAGATTTACGAGGGGGCGAGCGATAGTAGCAAAATTTCGAATATATATACGTACCACTCTGCAGGTCCCTAAGAACCCACAGACTTGCGTCAAGTTGGTGCACTCAGGCCAGTCCCGTATCTTCTGGACTTTGGCTTCGTGCACGACATGTCCTTTGAAGGTACACTTGTGACCGACGATGGTAGCTTCCGGTGCAGCAAGGACAAACTTCTTAGTGGAGACCGTGGCATTGACATTTTGGAGACGTTGGAGGATCCTATGGACTATGGTTAGGTGCTCCCAAATGAACCTACAAATCCCAGGGTTCTCTGGGATGGTCTTGTAAGACCCATCCGGTCTTTGGTAACGAGTGTCACCGGACTTCACTGGGAGGTCGTCTATGAAGGGCATGGTGTGGTGGGGTATTTCGTCTTGAAGAATGAATGCCATATTGGCCTGGTAGATCTGGACTGCGTTAGTGTGACCCATAGGAAGCATAGTGAGACAGTGCGGTCCAAGCGGACTATTGAATGTTGTCATGTCGTGGGAGTCCACGTGGAGCAGTCTCTGGTCATAACCTGCGAACAGGTCCATCATACCATAGACAGTGCTTCCACTGAAGGATTCGGCTAGGTGTTCGACAAAAGGAGGGACCAAGGAGTCCCTGATGGTGACTGCATTGAGGGGTTGTAGGTCGTGGATGAGGCGGAGGGACTTCTTGTCCTGCTTGAGGACACAGAACCAACGTGATTGGTAGGTGGCGGCCAAAGGTTCGTATACTCCAGACGCAATGCGGTCTTTAATAATTTGAATTGCCTGATCCCAGGCAGACGGTGGGATGGGTATGTTGCATAGTACCCAGGGAGTATGGGGTATCATCGGTATCTTCACCAGTGGAAAGTATCATTTGTCTAATCTGCCTCGCTTGGCTGGAACCCAAGCGAAGGCTTTTTCGTGGTTGAGGACGATCCACCGGACTAGTTTGACTTCTTCGGGCCAAAGCCACTTCGCGTGGTCGAGGTCTAGAGTGTCAGTGTGTTCCTGGGTAAAACATTCCCCAGGGATGAAGTCCGGGGGATGAGTCGGTAAGGGTAGTAGACCAGCGAGAGGGTCATCGGGAAGCCGACGCAGCACATGGTATTCCTCCTCGAGAGGGGCCGCGACTGGTCAAACTTTCTTAGCAACGGGTTTGTAAGCCCAAAGATGACGGTGGAAATCGTATGAAAAAGATGATTCAAAAGCAGAAACGTGAGACGAAGTAAGAGAAGACTGGGTGGAGGAAAGGTAAGAAAACATAGTAGACCAAGAAAGAGAATGGTAGTCCGAGACGTAAGACCGACAGAATGAAAACGTAGACTGGGTAGAAGACCGGTTCATAAGGGTCAAAGAGTAATAGTCAACGGTATCTCCCTGACCTGATGATGGATCATCGAAATCTAAAAACCCATCTTGATGATGGATTGGTGGTTAGCGCACGGGAGGTTTTGACGACACTGTGGATATCCTTCAGTTCACAGTCTAGTTGGTAGTTTATACTCTTTTCTGGAGTTAGGGTCTCATAGGGTGATATTCTGGGAACTGTCAGGGAAATTGTCAGTGGTAGCGCTCATGAGGCAGTGAAACGGTCGGCCAAGTAATAGATCGAAGTTGGCGCATGGGATAACTTGGACTTGTACACAGACTTCGCTGGCGCTGAAGTCCAGTTGAAGGTTTTCGATGACGCCAATCGTGGACTTGGTGGTAGTATTTGCATTAGACATCGTCATGACGTGGTCGGACCAGACTGGTAGACGAAGGGTCTCCCATACCCGCTTGGGCATGGCGATGATTTCTGAGCACAAGTTGAGTATGCCTGTGATGGTGATCAGGGTACCTAAGACCTTGGCTTCGAGGGATCTAAGAGGGATGCTATGATGAGCAACGATTAGTCCGTCATCGCTCCGGATTACACTTTCGCTAAAACGGCGAGAAATAGCTCCAGGGTCTCAGCCTGAGAGCTCGTTGATGTGGACTGCGTTTGCTGCGAGGGGGATGCACTTTGAGGTTGCTAAGTCCCGAAACTGTTTTCAGACTTCTGGCGCAACAGAGATTAGTTCTTTGAAGGGAACCGGTACAGTCGTTTCCAGTACTTGGTCTAAGATCTTCTTGGGTGCCGCTTCGTCCTCCAATGGGAAGGAGTAACGAAATTGACCGGTAGGGGCTGGTGTGGCAGGGTATACGGTGTCGGTGCGTGGTTTGGCAATAGAAGAAGATGATGGGATGAATGGGGTCGGTGCGTGCTTGGCTGGAGTAACAAGGACGATGGGAGCAACAGGTTTAGCAGGGGTGGCTGGAGTGACGGGAGCGACTGGGGTAACTGGTCTAGTCGGGGCTGATGGCATAGACCGAGCTGCCATGATCTCTGGCGTCTCAATGTCTTCTTCGATGGTGGGAGACCGATATGCTTGACGAGCAGGGCAACGAGATGGAACTTCTACTCCATCGAATCAAACTTGTTTACCCTTGTCCTTAGCTCGGTCTGCCTGGAAACTAGCCCAGGCGCAGGACAGGTAGCTTCTGAAGTCCGGGTAGTCAAGGTCCAGACTATCATCTTTGTTGTCGTCTGAAGATATGGCTGCTGGGGCCATAAAGACGGAAGGGTCGATGTCTACAATTGCATCAATCTCAGGTGAATGTAATGAAATGATACCAGCTGTGACAGCCGATGCAGCAGGGGCGGACTGCACTGGTAGACGGTCTATGCATTCCCGTAAGCAACGAGTGCCAGGAATGTGTGGAATATGCTTCCTGTCAGGGAGGTATATGCGACCGTCTGCACCGCGGGATGCTTTGCTGGTCTGCAGGTAAGTATTGACATGGAGGCAACTGTTCATAAAATGAGCAGGATTGCCACAAAAGGCGCATTCCTTCAGTCTCGTAGACCATTGGAGGTTTACCTGCTCCTGCTTGACAGCAGGAGCACCACTGGACGAAGGGACTTGCAGTACTTGAGGCATTGGGACTGGTGCTGCCCAGGCCGGGTAGTACATAAGGCTGGGTGGTCTGTTGCTGGCCAGCCATGGGTAAAGGTCGAAGTGCTGAACTGGTGAGAAGAAATTGGGCAGCGTCGATGGTGTCAGCGATTGGGTATGGGTCGGATGGGTGGTGCGTTATCTTGGTGATTAGTAGACATTGCCGGACTTGGTTGCCTAAGTCCGTCGGTAGTCCAGCGAGGAAGAGAGTGTCACAGTCAAGCTGGGAGAGCTTCTTGTTGAGGATGAGGAACTTTGAGATCTTCTGGAATTTGCATTGATACTCTCCCAGGTCCTCGAGCGTGCGCATCAGTTTGGCTTGATATTCCTGGACTAGATACTGGATATCAGCGCGGCAATAATGGTTAGTACCTTCGCATCTGGGGTATAATTTCTTGACGGCGGTGACGAAGTTGTCCCAGTCCGCCAGAACTATCGAGGCTTTGTCCAGAAGCTGCCATCCCTCAGACTCTTCGAGGTCTGCATACCAGATGGTGGCGCGAATCTTCTGGGCTTCTGAGATACCGGCGGTGTTGCTGAGTTTGTTGACATCTTTGAGGAATCTTGGGAGGGCGGAAGGATTCTTGCCATCAAATCTTGGTGCGTTCTGGGTGCCTCTAAGTGGCATAGGTGTCGTTGGGGCTGGGTTAGACATTGGTGTAGGACGAGAAGGTTGAGGGATAGAAGCGGTCGGTCTTGTGGAAGTTGACGAGGGGTGGTGGGGAGCTGTTCTTGAAGGTATTGGAAGGGAAGCGGTAGTGATGGTAGAATAGTCCGGTAAGATCGAGGTAGTCCGGGAAGGACGAAGTAAATAAGAGAGGGATGAGGACGATGAGGACGAGGTCAATGTGAGTGAGGAGGGAGGTGTGCAGGGAGACGGTGAGTGATCTGAGGGGATAAAAAGTGGGGATTCGGTGCGTCCCCTGGTAGTCCGGGGAGTGGAATGAATAAATGCTCTGGGCACGCGGTCGCTGTGACTAATGCCGTCGGTGAAAACTTCTTCAGGAAATGGAGACTCGGTATCTGTAACCCTATTCAAATGAAAAGAGTCCAGTGGCGTTGAGTGGCAGTCCTGTTGAGGCGGTGTTGATGATCAGTGCGGTAGGGATTCCAGCCAATCGGATTGCGATCCGGTTTCCATTAACGGTCTTTGATCGCCTTCTGAGAGAGAAAATTCACCAAAAAGGGAATTATCAAGGGAGGAACAATTGTGTCGTGCGCGGTTAGGAGAGACAGGTATCAGAAGGCTGTTTTCGGATATGTCGAGATTGCGGAACTTGTTCAGTAAATTTTCAAGTTCTAAGTGGCGAGGAGTCAGCCGAAGACTTTGTCTGGAACCCTTGTTGGAGTCCCTTGCGGTGGGCTCCAGATGAAAAGACCTGAAGGTGGTTGAATGGACTGTTAGTCCTGGCCACCTGAGAGTAGTCTGTGGGTGATGGGTGGGCGATCTATGTTCACCCCAGAGGGACTCTAGAGCAAGGGATTAGTCCTAGAATGAAGGTTGGGCACGAATGATGATAGTCCAGACGCAGTCCGGACGGTAGAAAACGGTAGTCTGGTTGGTGTAAGTCGTTAAATACAGTAAGACTGGCGGTTCAGTCAAGAAAAATGGTGCAGTAGATGGTGAAAACGGTGAGGGAGCAGTATCCCAACGGTGACGGTGACGGTGGTGAGCAAACGGTAGAAAGTTAGCTGTCATTTCAAATGACGAGTACAAGATTTTATAGTCCAGGCATACTCGGACTTGTAAGTATGGAGGGAAACGCATGGTCTATGTACCTGATGATATAAAAGAAATGGGTCGAGACTGGGAATATGAAATACAGACCCTGACGGGCTGCGACGGAAAATCCCGACTCGGTCCCAAGTAGCCTGAACGTCGAAGGTGATGTTGGAGCTATGAGCCGAAAGACAAAGTAAAAATAGGGGAAACGTATGAAAAAGGTAACCAAGTAAGAAATCATGGCTAAGAGTAGTCCGGTCGGTATGCGCACTAGTCCAACAGGTCTGTCCTGGACTGTGGAGACCGATGAACTGGACTATCGTGAATCAGAAGTAAGTAAAGTAAAACTCATGATGAAAATATAGAAAACACAAGGTTATACACGTAGAGGTGTATCAACCTCTACACCGAAGCGGACAAGATTGGTCTCAACACCAAACTTGAAGATGACATCACTGAAAAGATCATGAGGGCTGAGGTGACCTGCGCAGACTGGACCACAAGATTCAAGGTGGCTGAAGAAGTACCACTCGAGGCAGTCATCCTGCCAATGCAAGACTCAGTGATGGAGGTGGAAGAAGCACTCCCAGCGACTCAGGAGAAGGAGGCCTGCATGCCATCACAGGATGTATGGTCTCTGTCATTGGCTGGTACAAAGGTAAGTCCAGTTTCACATCTCAATGCAGGGCTACTGGTTTCCAAGCATGGCCAGTCTAATCCCAATGATGAAGAGTCTGAAGTCGAGGTCTTGGAGCCTCAAAAGAAGGCAGCGCGGGTGCAGACAAAGACTTCCAAGGTATGCGATGGGTGCACGAATGCTGGGCTGGCGGCGCAGTGCCAGAAGGGAAGTGGGGTGGCATGCATTTGGTGCAACCAGTTAAAAATTGCATGCAGTCTGGCAGGTGGATGGTCGGCGCTGCACAAGCAAGGAGCGCAAGTGGTGGTCCAAATGAAAGGTAAGTGACTTCATTTTAAATAGTCTGGTCTGACCTTCATCACAGACAAACCAGCTTGTGCACAAGTGGAACCCATCAAGGCCACAGTGGCCCCAACCAAGTGGGAAACTATCAGCCTCGATGACAATGACAAAGAGGACATGACCCCAGTCAAGTCCAAGTCAAAAGGAAAGGGCAAGACGATGACTAAGAAGACTGGCCCGTCAGCTGCTGCTAAGAAGGGGTTGGTCGCCCTCTGTCTGAATGTGGTCCACACTAGGCTATACCAAATCCAAGCAAACATCAAGGCATTGAAGGTCGAGCACCCAGAGATAATGGCTGAGATGGGGGACTTGGTGGCAGAGCTTGAGGAGCAGGGCATATAGGACCAGTCATTGACTTCATTGTCTGTAATTATGAATACATCATGAATGCAAATGGACATTGAATGGAAAAAATGGAGTGAAGAAAAAGAAAAAGATAAGAAAACAAAGGTGAAAAGAGAAATGTTTGAGCACAAGACCAGCCAGACTAATACCAGTCTATTGTTGCAGGGTACCACCCAACTTATCTTCTTCAGTCTACTTTCGCATCTATTCCAGCTGATGATCCTGTAGAGATGTTTCTTGGGTGTGAGGTACCACTCAACTTGCTTTCTTTGGTCTTCTTTCTTTGTCTACTCCTAGTGTACTTCCTGGACTAAGACAGACTGTTTTTTGAGACAGTTTTATCTGTATGTATATCAAGGTGTGCCATGTCCTCGTGTGCGTTTGAAGTCTGAAAATATATTTATGGAATATTGGTTATTTTTGGGACACATTAGAGAGAAAGAAACAGAGACAGAGAGAGAGAAAGAAGGAGATACAAGACTGGACTGATATAAAGAGATGAGAGATTGTCTGTACTCTTCCTGGTCTGGCTTGTCAACATCTTCATTGATGATCTTGTCTAATTCTTCTTCATCAAGACCTGTAAGTTCAGTAACAGGAATGGAAGATCGAAAACGAGGATAATAGGATATAAGACGAAAAGTGGCATAGCAAAGTCGGGAGGTTGCACCATCCAACTCTGCTAAGATATAGGATCCTCCAGTAGTCTGGTGAAGAACTACCATTGGACCGAGATACCTTGGCTTCATCTTTCAGTTTAGCTCCTTTTCGATGTGCATATTCCAGACTAAGACCAGATTTCCTGGTTGGAAATTGAAGTCCTTGATATGATTCTTGAATGAAGCTTCGAAATGCTTCACTGATTCGAATTGAGCCTTGTGGACTTGTTCACCAATGGATTCTAAGTCATCCTGATGCTATTGGAGCTGGCAAGCTCTCCAAGCGATTAGTCCAGACAGTGAGAGTGGATCTGTGTCAGGGAGTGGAACAAGGTAAGTAGCTTCAGCAATGTCAAAAGGGAAAAGTGGTTCGATGCCATGAAACATAAAATAAGGTGATAGACTGGTAGACCAGAGTATGGTAACACACTCGGCCCAGAAGACCAAGTGAGCAGCAAGATGCCAGTGAGACTCCCCCCCCCTGGGATGTTTTAATGATGGCCTCCCAGACATCGAAATGGCGTCTTTTGACAATGCCATTTGCTTGGGAGTTATAGGGGGAGATCTGGATGTGGCAAATTTTATACTGGTCTGATAGTACATCAAGGGTCTGAATAAAAGCTGGACCATTGTCAGTAACAATCTCAGATAGAGGACCCCATTGACAGAGAATATCTTCAAAGATGAAGGAGGTGAGAGCAGCACCATTTTCTGAGTGAAGCATGCACCACTCTGGGTAGGATGTAAGAGCGCAGCAGGCTTGGACTATAAACCTGTAACTGGCCAATTTCGGCATTAGCATAGTATCAATATGGACTTTTCGAAATAGTCCGCCAATGACTGGCACAAAAGGAGGAATATGAAAACAACTGGTCTGAATCTGGCATTCATGACAAGTCTGAACAAACCATTTGACATTGTCAACCAGCATGGGCCACCAGAACTGAAGTAAAAGGCAGCTCCGGACTGTGAAGATGCCCTTGTGACCAAGGTCATTGTATGCTTCTTTGATGAGACAAAAGTGCCAGTGTTCTGGTATGACTAGTTGATGGTGGCCATGTGGCTCATGACGCCATAGACAACTGTTGAGGATGAAGAACTTGGAGGCCGAGTTGATGAAGGACTGGAAGTCCATGTCTGACATATCAGTGGTGTAGAGGTTGATACACCTCTACATGTATAACCTTGTGTTTTCTATATTTTCATCATGTGTTTTACTTTACTTACCTATGTTTCACGATAGTCTGGTTCATTGGTCTCCTCAGTCCAGGACAGACTGGTCAGACTAGTGCATATACCGACCAGAGTACTCTTAGCCATCTTTTCTTACTTGGTTACTATTTTTGTAAGTTTCCCCTATTTTACTTGACCTTTTGGCTTGTAGCTCCAATGTCACCTTGGACGTTTGGGCTACTTGGGACCAAGTCAGGAATTTCTGTTGCCACCTGTTAGGGTTGGTATTTCATATTCCTGGTCTCGACCCTTTCCTTTTATATTACTAGGTACATAGACCATGTGTCTCTCGATATCTATGTAGAAGTCCGAGTATGCCTGGACTATAAATTTTGTACTTGTCATTTGAAATGACAGCTAGCTACCGTTTGCTCACCACTGTCACCATCACTGTTGGGATACCACTCCCTCACCGTTTTCACTGTTTACTGCACCATTTTTCTTGACTGAACCGCCAGTCTTAACAACTTTTAATGACTACACCGACTGGACTACCAATACAACCATCCAGACTGCATCTGGACTACACACGTTTGTGCCCAACCTTTGTTCTAGGACTAACCCTTGCTCTAGAGTCCCTCTGGGGCGAACATAATCGCTCCCCAATCACCCTCAGACAACCCCCCAGGTGGCCAGGACTATCAGTCCACTCAACCACCCTTCAAGTCTTTTCATCTGAAGCCCACCGTGAGGGACTCCAACAAGGGTTCCAGACAAAGTCTTTGGCTGACTCCCCATTGCTTAGAACTTGAAAAATTACTGAACAAATTCCACAATCTCGACATATCAGAAAATAGTTTTCTGATACCAGTTTCATCTAGGAATGCATGACACAATAACACTCTGATTGATATTTCCTTTTCTAGTGGACTTTCTCCCTCAGAAGGTGATCAAAGACCATTAACAGAATCCAGATTGCAATCTGATTGGCTGGAAGCCCTACTGCACCAATCATCAATACTGCCTCAATGTTACGGTTTTGCGAACCCCTATCCTTTTTCCTATACCTTCCGTAGTCTTCCTGTATCTTCCGACCATTGTTCCTATTACTTCCGTCTTCCGTTTCCTTCCATTTGACCTTATAGCACCGGAGCTAAGGGTTACCATTTATAGTTAGGAATCCTCCAGAACATTCTAGATAGTTCCCTTTTTCTTCTTGGTCTGTGCGCACCTCTCCTACCTATAAGTACCTAGATTTCCTATGTTTGTACCTTAGCTAGTTCTACGCAATCCAATCCTAGTAACCAGCAAGCTGCTCAGGACGAGCGAGACCTTTTCACCATTCCCGTAATCCAGTACTCTCTTCTTGAAGCCTCCGTAATCACTCGGAGAGGGGTACATCAACAGATCTATATCTTCTTTGCTACCATAGCACAGGAAGTACCCGAAGGAAGGGTAGATATCCTCACCTGGGAGGAAACTACGTTAGTCCTGATTATTCTAGGACTACCCCGTCGAAGGATACAAGTCTATCATCGACTCTATCATATCAGTTACTAGCTGAGTTACTAGCCTCAGCGTAACACTCAACAGGACCACCACTCACTGCCACCGGACTCTTTTCATTTGATTAGGGTTGCTGACACTGAACCTCCATTTCTCAAAGAAGTTTTCGCCGATGGCATTAGTCACAGTGACCGCATGCCTGGTGCATTTATTCATTCCACCCCCTGGACTACAAGGAGATGCACTGAATCCCCACTTTCTATTCCCTCAGAACACCCACCATCTCCCTGCACACCTCCTTCCTCACTCACATCAACATCATCCTCATTGTCCTCATCCCTCTCCTATTTACTCCATCTGTCCCAGTCTATTTCGATCTTACTGGACTATTCTACCATTGCCACCACTTCCCTTCCAGCACCATCAAGACCAGCTCCCCACCAACCCTCGTTGACATCCACAAGACTGCCCACTTCTATCCCTCAACCTTCTTGTCCTACCACAATGTCTAACCCAGCCCCAACCACATCTATGCCACTCTGAGGCACCCAGAATGCACCAAGATTTGATGGCAAGAATCCATCAGCCCTTCTACAATTCTTCGAAGACGTTGATGAACTCAGTAATGCCGCCAGTATCTCAGAAGCCCAGAAGATATGCGCTGCCATCTGCTATGTGGACTTAGAAGAGTCCGAAGGATGGGAGCTTTTGGATGAAGCCTTGATAGTCCTGGCGGACTTGGACAACTTTGTCACCGCCGTCAAGAAGTTATACCCTGGATGTGAAGGTACTAACCATTATTGTCATGCTGACATCCAGTACCTAGTCTAGGAATACCAAGCTAAACCAATGTGCACCCTTGAAGACCTGGGAGAGTATCAGCACAAATTCCAGAAGATATCAAAGTTCTTAATCATCAACAAGAAGCTCTCCCAGCTCGACTGCGACACTCTCTTTCTCACCAGACTACCAACAGACTTAGGCAACCAAGTCCGGCAACATCTACTAATCACTAAGATAATGCACCATCCATCCAACCCATACCCAATCACTGACACCATTGACGCCGCCCAATTCCTTCTCACCGGCTCAGCTCTACAACCCTTACCTATGGCCAGCCAGCAACAGACTGCCCAACCATACTATCTGGCCTGGGCAGCACCAGTACCAACACCCCAAGTATCACAAGTCCCCTCATCCAGTGGTGCTCCTGCTATCAAGCAGGAGCAGGTAAACCTCCAACAGTCTACAAGACCAAAGGAATGTGGCTTCTGTGGCGATCCCACTCACTTTATGAACAGTTACCCTCATGTCAATATGTACCTGCAGACCGGTAAAGCATCCCGAGGCACTGACGGTCATATATACATACCTCCTGGATGGGAAGCATATCCCATGCGTTCCCAGTACATGTTGCTTATGGGAGTGCATAGACTGACTCCCTTCGCAGTCCACCCCTGCTGCATTGGCTGTCACAGCCAGTATCATTTCCTTACATTCACCTGAGATTGACGCAATTGTAGATATTGACCCCTCTGTCTTTATGGTCCCAGCAACCGCATCTTCAGATGACAACAAAGAAGATAGTCCAGATCTTGACGACCTGGACTTCTGATCCTACTTATCACATGCCTGGGCAAGTTTTCAGGCAGACTGAGCAAAGGATAAGGGCAAACGAGTTCATTTTGATGGGGTAGAAGTTCCCTCTCATCACCCAGCTCATCCAGTCTTTCAATCTCCCACCATCAAAGAAGACATTGAAATGCCAGAGATTGTGGTGGCTTGGTCTACACCATTGACCCCTGCTAGACCAGTTATCCCTGCTGCTCCCATTACTCCAGCCACCCCTGTTAGACCTGCCACTTTCATTGTCCCTGTCACTCCAGCCAAGCCTGCACTGACTCCATTTATCCCATCATCGTCTTCTATTCCCAAACCTCGTACCGACACCATCTACCCATCTGTACTGGCCCCTACTGGTCAGTTTCGTTACTCCTTCCCGTTGGAGGATGAAGCTGCCCCCAAGAAGATACTAAACTGCATACTTGAAACAACCATACCAGTCCCATTTAAAGAACGAATCTCAGTTGCCCCAGAAGTCCGAAAGCAGTTTCAGGACTTAGCAACCTCCAAACGTGTTCCACTTGCAGCCAACACAGTCCATATTAATGAGCTCTCTGTTACGCTGAGGCTAGTAACTCAGCTAGTAACTGATATGATAAAGTCGGTGGTAGACTCGTATTCGTCGACGAGGTAATCCTAGGATAATCAGGACTAACGTAGTTTCCTCCCAAGCGAGAATATCTATCCTCCCTTCGGGTACTTCCTGTGCGATGGTAGCAAAGAAGATATAGATCTGTTGACGTACCCCTCTCCGAGTAATTACAGAGGCTTCTAGAAGAGAGTACTGGATGACTGGAATGATGAAAAGATCTCGCTCGTTCTGAGCGGCTTGCTGGTTACTAAGCTTGGATTGCGTAGAACTAGCTAAGGTACAAGCGTAGGAAATCTAGGTATTTATAGGTAAGGAAGATGCG
>JBBPMM010000201.1:34002-44075 GCA_038090335.1 Solioccasus polychromus | reverse complement strand
GGAATGGCTGGTCTTGTTCAGGCAGGCTACCTAACGAGTAGTCTGCTTTGCATTGGTGAGTTGCATGATCCCAGCTGTCTCTCCGGTTAATCTATTGTTTTAAAGGTTCCCTCTCTGGGTTATCCTCGCAGACGACGGCGCGCCAAGGCAATGCTCTTGGCATCCTCGGCGTTGGTTCTGGAATCCTCTCGTCATTGTTAGCTGTTGGATTCCCCCCAGAACTCCTAGCACAATTTGCCGGAGTTGCCACCGTCGGTGCGACGTTCGGTGCAATCATTGGTCGGCGTATAACGGCCACAGAACTCCCGCAAATGGTTGCAGCCTTGCACTCTGTTGTTGGTCTTGCCGCTGTGTTCACGTCCATCGCAAGCGTGCTTGCTGATCCATCACACCTCTCTACACTCCACCTAGTGACTGCCTATCTTGGAGTTGTCATTGGTGGCGTCACCTTCACTGGTTCCATTGTAGCTTTCCTGAAACTGGCTGGGAAGATGAGCTCGAAACCATTAATGATGCCAGGGAGACACCTCATTAATTCCGGCCTTCTCGGTGCCAACGCGTTAACAATGACTGCTTTTGTCACAGCTGCACCAACTGTACCTCTTGCTGCTGCAGGTTATCTTGGTGCAAGTACAGTTCTTAGTTTTATCAAGGGTTACACGACGACGGCGGCTATTGGAGGGGCCGATATGCGTAAGTACTGACCATAACAGCATACTTGATTAATACATTTTTTATCTAGCTGTGGTCATTACCGTTCTGAATGCTTATTCGGGTTTCGCACTCGTCGCAGAAGGTTTCATGTTGGATAACCCGCTGCTTACGACTGTTGGTTCGTTGATCGGCGTTAGCGGTTCTATTCTTTCGTATATCATGGTCCGCAAACTAAATTGCCTCCATCGAGTCGTGCGTGCTGACCTGTTCCCAGTGTGTTGCCATGAACAGGTCCTTGACCAACGTCTTGTTTGGTGGTATTGGCACAATCGCGCCATCGGAAGCCACCAAGATTGAAGGGACCATCACTAAAACTACTGTGGACGACACGGTAGAGGCCCTTGCCAATGCTGACAGCGTTATTTTGGTGCGTCCTTTTCTTCAATCTTATGTTGGTCGTAATATTCTCCCCAGGTTGTTGGATATGGCATGGCTGTAGCCAAGGCTCAATATGCTATTTCAGAAATCTGCTCGATGCTGCGCACAAAAGGTATCAATGTGCGCTTCGCTATTCACCCAGTGGCGGGTCGAATGCCTGGTCAATGTAATGTGCTTCTGGCAGAAGCATCCGTGCCCTATGATAGTGAGATGCATATCTATGCCGACGAAGCTTGATTGATGATGTGAAATCAACCTTTTTTTAGTTGTTTTGGAGATGGATGAAATCAACGATGACTTCGGCGAAACGGACGTCACACTCGTTATAGGAGCAAACGATACGGTGAATCCCATTTCTCTAGAGCCTGGTTCGCCGATTGCAGGCATGCCCGTTCTTCACGCTTGGAAGAGCAAGCAGGTCATCGTAATGAAGAGAGGCATGTCAAGTGGTTATGGTACATATCTCTGCACTGGTGCTGCGTCTATACCTGACACGTCCATCTCCTTCAGCCGACGTTCCCAACCCCATGTTCTACATGCCGAATACGAAGATGCTTTTCGGTGACGCAAAGGATACCTGTGATGGTACGTTCCTGTTCTCGCCTTGTCGAACTTTTTTCACTCATAACTCCAACCCCTTGCTCCAGCTATCAAGAGGGGCCTCGAAGCGCGCAACTGAGGCCAGACTCACAATCCCCACTGCGGAATTTGTACATTGTGTATATCCACTCGTTTGTAGATTGTTGTCATCATTCGTGTTGTCTGTTCTTTTACTATCGATTCCGATCTGCACTGTAGACATTTTGCATCTTGAATTACCACGGATAGCTCATCGTGTGGAAACGGTTTGTGGAATACTATAGAATATGCATCACATCGTTATATCATAACCGACTACTATCGGGGACAGCTCGAGCGCAAGGGACACAGAATACGAGTGGCCAATATCATATACGAAAGCTCCTCCCAAGTGATTAAGTCCAAATCTAAGAAAGTTAAACAAAAACGTCCAAAAGGCGTAGTGACAGGTATGTCGTAATCGTGCAGATAACCGTTCGTCTCCACGATGTCGCGCATATAAGGTCCTTCCAACCCAGAAAGCTATCAAGTTTTCACGATCGAATAACCTAACCGAGACGAACTCGGGCAGCGGTTGGGCTGGTTATATAACCAAGTGGCGATAAGGACAATGACAGATCCAAGAATGAACGTGAACGTGATCTGGAAGTTAAAGAGTGCCACGGACGCCAAGAATGATATCACGATGCTGAGGCTCGTCGCGAAGCCCTTGAGGATGTTATCAGAGTACTTGATAACGAGAGCAGTTACCAGACCGCCGAGAACCTGGATGGCAACGGTGGCCCAGGCCCAGGCACCAAAGTTTTGGAAGAGCGTTCGGATAAGGCCTGATTGCGAATATTCGGTGATGAGGATAGGTACGAGAGCAGGGAGGAGAGAGAAAGCGGAGAGTTGGACGTTGCGTATCCAAAGGTCTGATTGCGAGTTCTTCAACACCATTTCGAAGTAGACGCCGGCGAGACCTGAAGTGAAGCATGCGGCGACGACCGCGAGAAAGCCTTTGAGGGCATTCATTGAGGTGCCTTGGAAGAGGAAAGGGGCCGTCTTGGCGGAGTTGCCGGTCTGAATCTGTACGATGCCGACTCCGATAGCAAGGAAAGAGAGAGCCACCCACTGACTGGCGGAGAGCTGTTTTCGGAGGAGGAGAACAGAGAAGGCTGCTGTCGTGAGGATTTTCATTTGATAACTAACTTGGAAGGTGGCCGCTTCCAAATTCGTTGCTGCAACATATTGGAGGTTGTTCTGGATGACTTGAGGACGGGAAAAGAAATGAAAAGGAGAATCGAGTGCAAGGGGGAATCTACACACCGTATAGGATGGCGGGGATGGATAACTTCCAGCAGTCTGGGCTGAAAACCTCCCTGGCGAGCCTTCGCAGGCGAAGGAGTATCTTGGAGGGGTTCCAAAAACGGCCTATTGTGAGGCCGAGCTGGGGCGTGTCCGAGGTATACGGATCTATTTGAATGAAGGCAATCGCGAGTGATATGGCGCCCTTGAGTAGTTCGTTGAGCAGAACGGCGGCGGGTGCAGAATATGACTGAGAGGGAGGTATAGAGACGCGAGAATAGTGCATTATTATGGTTAGGAGGGAGTTTTGTACGGCGAGGGTGACGAGACTGGGATGGAATGTATGTTGGCAAAGGCGGGTACTGCGGATCGGGGAGACTCACGATATATACTTGAGCGGTACGCCGCACAAGGAAGGCACCAGCGGCGGGTCTTGCAAGAGTCCAAGCTCTTCGAACTCGAGCTGGTCGTCCTTTGCGACGTCGAGTTTTGTTTGGGACATGAGAACGCGGTACAAGCAAGCGTGCGTTCATTTTGTTTTATTTCTCTCCGCAGCACGTGATACAAATCTAGTAACCCCCATAGGCCTTTCCGCCGTCTCCATCATACAGCCCATAGATGCTGTACGTTGGACTGTGGTAGTCTGGTTCCGCCTGCTGTAGCGCCATCTGCGTCAACGACGGTATTGGCGGTGGTGATGGCACCCGTGGCGGCTTATCTTCCACCTTCTTCTTCAGGTTGCTCTTCCCCTGTCCCTCCCGCGCTCGAGCTGCCTCGCATGGTCGTATGTTCACCAGCGACGCTGTCGACTTGGACGCGGCAAAGTCCACCATCATCAAGCTCCCCAATGCTGTAGCGTCGGGTGGTGGGCTGTCACACTGGGATTTCGCTTTTGGAGCTGGCTTTTTTTGGCTACGTCCCGTGAGAGTCACCTTTTTTGCTTCTCCAATCACGCTCATCGAGTCGTCAGGGTACAATGTAAGCTGTGGAGACGGTGGGATCAGTGACGTTAGACCACACGCCAAGGTTGGGTCCCTCCCCCGTCGAGATTCTGATCCTTCGATCCTATCCTGTTCAACACCGTTCCCATCCCGTCCGTGCTCGACGTCGTGTTTACCATAGTTTGTTGCGGCCGCCGACCCCCGAGGATATGAACCAGACGTGAAGTATGTCGATTTAATTCGAGCCCGCCCGCCGTTTATCTGTGTCCGATTAGGAGACGCGATCAACGGCGATGTGGGTTCTATTCCACCATATGCAAAGGCCTGCGATCGTCTCAGCGCCACGGCGTCCTTGGAACCTCCAGGTGCCATTATGCTCGTTCTATTGCGTGGTTTGTTATTGTATTTTGCAATCGTGACATTGGCTGGTTCGTCGTGCGTCACACCGTCTATCGCGAGACCAACATCCATCCCTACTTGCGAATATCCGCCAGGGGAGTTCGGATAGAGTGTCATCGAAACTGTCGATAACCTTGATACCGCACGAGTAATTGCATTCTGAACCGGCTGCGGAGGAGCCGGACCTTTGGTCTTCGAGATACCATGTCCAACGAATGGATATTGAACTTGACTCTGTCCCATATACAGGTTGTCTTGGCGCACAGTTTGATTGATAGCCGGTAGTCGATTCTGAGAACTCGAGCGCGTCACCGTCACCATCGGCGCAGGTTTTGGAATCCCAGAATCGTATTGCGTCCATGTCCAAAGTCCGGTATCTCCTTTCGCGGCGCATGCTTGGATGGTAGGGGACGACCGCTCTCTACCACCAAATATCGGTGAACCTTCGTTTTCCGCTTTGTTGCCGGGGAAACTCCCGTCATGAGGGATGGGTAGGGAAGGAGTGGGCGTCCTTCTCCTGCGGGGGTGCTTGACGAGTTTTATGAGGACGGCCACAACAAAGAGTGTGATAGCACCGCCAACAGCAAATGCGACGATAGCCGCAGTCGACAAACCAGATCTGTTCTGATTGTGTGAATTGCTGCTGGGTGTAGCGACCGGCACGGAGGACCGTGTCGTATGAATTAGCGAGGAAGAGTGAGCAACTACTTCTCCCATCCCCGTGAGGTTCAGTGTCTTCAAAGATGGGAGTGGCGCAAAGGTCGTTTTCGATACAACACTTGGTCGGTTCGAGCAAGCTTTGAAAGCGACAGAGACCTGGGAAGAGGAGATACAAGACGTAGTGTTTGCTGATGGGGGCGGTAAGCCAGTATCTGGTATTGGTGCAGGAACATTGGTGATTTCGTGCGCGCTATAGTCGTGGTGAAGACCAGATTGAGATAGTTTGGAGGGACGAGAGTGTGGGCGCGTGGGGTCAGACATTTGTTTTTCTGTGTCATCCGCGGGCTCGACGTGTTTTCCCATAGAAGTTTTGCGAGGCCTGCGCGACATGCTCATGTTTCGTTGAGCGTCCTGCGCAAAACGAAAAATATGAGAACGAACAAAAAGACACGTGCTCACCACAGGCGCGTCGAGGTCACGTGAATTGATTTTTCTGCACGTGCTATTCGTAGATGAACTTTGGCTTGTAACAATGACGGAGGAGAGATAAAGATGAACCTAGCTGTATCCCAGTCATCCCAGCTTCTGCAAAATGCATTGGAACATGAACAACAAAGTTCGGAGGTTCTAGAATCGCCAAACCAACTTGAAGATGGTAACGACTCTTCTTTGGATTCAAGGGTGATTCCGGCAGGTCCAGCGACCCCTCGTTACCATCTCCAGGCTTCCCTTTTGCACAGCCCAGAAAACAGCGAGAATCCGCACAAAGAAGCGGCTAGGCCGTCCGGGACCTCGCCAACATTGTCGGACAATGCCTGGCGAGGGACATCTTCGGATCCTTTTCGCCAACACGGGGATAGGCTCTCGTTACACACTGGAATGGTAATCGGTGAGCCACTCTTCATATTCTTCCGTCATCCTTGCATTCAGATAATTACCTCTTGGTTTCAAGGGACAAGGACGGTATCCTTTCAGTCTCCCCCCACTGCCGCTCCCCCCATGCCCGTCGAAAGCCGTTACTATCGACGTTCTCCGTCTTTTCCCTCCCAAGACTCCTTCGGTGGACCCGTCTCGCAGGATCCCGCAGAAAAATATCTCGCGTCAGCAAAGCAATTTGATGTGCCACTCTCTGATCTCGGAGAGACGCCAACTCAGGAGGTCATTCATTCGCCCACAGACCCTGGCATGACACTTCCGGACGCTAGTGAGCACAAGGAATTCCTCGACGTTGCTATGCGCGAGTACGAAGCGCAAAGGGCAAACCGGCCCGTTTCACACAATCACCCCAATATTCTTGTAGCCGCCACTCCTAGTGATTCGTCAGGCGCGTCTCAGCTCCGAGACGATTTTCCGCATTATAATCACGGTTCGGGATTTGCTGGTCAACAATCAAGGTTCGAGTTTAATGGTCCATCGTCTTATGACAAGATGCTCGACCGGGGTCTCACTGATGGCCCGGATCCTACCCCAGAGCCTACTACAGAAATTCAGCCAACACAAGTCAAGGACCTCATTGACATCGATGCCCTTTCCAAAGATAATAGCAATCAACATTCTCCCCCCTTTGAATGGGTTGTTCCTGCTCCTAGTTCCGATGTCACATCCAGCAACCCCAGAAGCTTGCTAAGAATGGTGCATCCAGGAAACCAGTATCGAATTGCCAGGATGCGCAAATTGGCGGGAGATGTGGAGCCTCCTGCATGTGTCAGCGTTGGAGCAGAAACGCAGCCTTGCCACGTCGATTCCTCGAGTGCACTACCAACCGCCAGAGGAGCAGCGAATCAAACTAAAGTAACTGATCACCGCCCAGGCAGAGATCAACCCCGGAAGAGACCCGAGGATACGCTGGACGTTGTTCCTGACTCTGAGCCCCTCCAAGCCGGGTCAAGTTCTCATTCGTCCACGCCTCAACGAGGCTTGACGCGAAGTCCACTGAAGAAGGTTTTCCGCCCCCTCAGTCCTGTGTCAGAGCATGGGTCCGGAGATCTCGTACCCGATTCCCAGGAAGCCGAGGAAACCGAAGAGGACATTCCGTTAGCCGTTGAAGTGGCCTCCAGCAATAGAAGGAAGGCTGCGGCACCCGCACGGGACGTCGCAGTCCCAGCCAAAAAAACAAAGGCTGCGTCTTCTATTCTTGCAAGGGTGATTTTAACTACTACTTTGTAGGATAGGTCTTTACTGACGCCACTATTGCCGCGGTAGCCTGCCCAGGAAAAACGAATGTCGTCAACAAAGATGAAACCAGAATCTACAGAGGTCCCAACGTCTCTCCCGGAGCAAGATCTGCAAGGCAGAGCGTCGCCTCACATCCAACTCCCTACTACAAACGCGGGGTCTTCTAAGGAGCTCAAGCGCTCGCGGAACAATGCCATGTACCTTCTTACGAATCAGCCTGTGGCTGTTAAGAAACGCTATCACAAATCAGATACTGAGAGCTCAGAAGACTCGCTGCATCAATCCGCCGAAGACAAAAAAGCTGTGTACCCTAAGGAAGAAGAAGAGTCTGCGGATGACTCACCACCACCGCCACCCCCAAAACCCGAGACGCATAAGAAGAGAAGACGCATCGAAGACGTAAATCCGGCTCGCGGGATGCCGAAAGCTCCGGTTTCTACGCGAGTCAAGTCCGAGACTCCCGCAGTTGCTACACGCTCGGTCAAGAGGTTACGTTCTGGGGCATCATCTTCCCGTGGCCAGACCGCGGAGCTGCCTACACGAGTTTTTGCGCTGTGGAAACAAGATGGACATTATTACTCTGGCGTCGTCCACTCTCGCAAAAATCAAAGCAAGTTTTCTGTCAAGTTTGACGATCTAACGCAAGATGATGTCGAACTTAGGAATATACGTTCCCGAGAGCTTCGGGTCGGAGACAGAGTTATTGTCATCCAAGGCAACATCAAGGGTGCAGTCAGCGACGTCAGTCAGGCAAATTCCCATGGCCAGTTTGTGTTGGAGTTCGATGACGGGGAGTCGGTGAAAAATGTTCAAGTGAAGTTCGATGGGATCCGCATTGCGAATCGGACAATTCAAAGTCAGTGGAATGACCGCATGCTCTCGGAGGAGAATATCGTTACTCTGGTCAAACCAAAGCCTCTTACTGATACGACGCCATCTAAGCAGTCTGTTGCCAGTATAATTTCCGGAATACCTCAACGAGACCTAGTCAAGACGGGGTTCGTGGTCACTATCAACCCCAAGAATGAAGAGCCCGCTCAGATGAAAGAGGTGGCGATGAACGCTATCAGGCTGCATGGAGGGACGATGATTGAAGATTGGTCAAACGTTTTCACCATGGAGGGCAAACATAGCAAAGCCAACAAGCGATGGACAGCGTCGCCAAAAGATTTTTGTTGGAAGTCGGAAGTAAATCTGGATCGCGTCTTTCTACTATCCGATGATGCACATCAAAAGCCCAAGTTTCTGCTGGCTCTTGCGTTAGGGATTCCTTGTCTTTCGTTTGAGTGGTTGACAAAAGAAGGGAAGTTATCAGCAGTACGTTTTAACCTTCTTTCGGAAAGATATCATTGATTTGAAAGCATATCAGGACTGGCAGCCGTACCTTCTTCCAGCGGGATATTCTGATATACTCGGTGCCAGAATCTCCCAACTCGTCGACCTCGACTGGGGAAACTGTACTGAGCACCTCACTGATATTATGGCCAATCGAGTGCCTGCCAAATTATTTGCGCAAAAAAAGGTGTTGTGTGTTGGTGCAGATCTGGTTCCTCTTCCCCCGACTCGGGTGAGAAAAGTATGTCTGTCGAACCGGTCTCGATACGAGTCTAATGCCGAATGTAGAAGATCGCCCAAGAAGAATCAAGTCGATACGTTCCTTGGATCATTTTATGTATGGGCGCAGCAATGGTCGAGGCAATCACCGACTTCAAACAAGTGTCTCTTGACGAAATGAAATCTTTTGACTATGTGATCGTCAAAGACCGTGGCATTCTTGAATCCCTGGAGCTGGGCGAACGTGACAAGGTCGTCTTGGGAGATGTTAACTGGGTAAAGGATTGCCTAGTTTCGGCGCGCCTATCTCTCCCCGAGTGAACTAACACATGAATATCTACTAGCACTACCCGTCGCTATTATCTAGGTACCTTGGTTGTTGAAGTTGCATTTACTAGTGTAAATTACGGTCTCATACCAGAAATGGAAATTAATTCTCATCAGCTATAATGCATGTAAAAGACGCCGTGTCGCGCTTGGTCTTGACAACTCATGGACCAAGAGTACGAAGTCGGTCAGTGTTATTTTCTCTATTAAACTCATCCGTGATATATGTGCCACTTCCACATACAGAATCTGTTACCAGGGCTCGCGTCGACGCCAAGAGAGGCAAGAAAATCACCTGGGTAAGATCCATCTGTATTCGGTACTCTACTTTTGCTAAACCGAACCGTACAGAAATACTACGTCAAGGTTCGTCTAGTGCTGCAATATTACTCTCCATCCACTTATTGGTCGCACCGTAGTGGAAAGGATATGATTGGAATGAAAGCACGTATGTTGCCTCCAAAAACTTGTTGAAACACATCACTGATTCTCGCTCTAGCTGGGAACCTACCGACTCTTTTCAAGGAGGTTCCGAACACATTCTAGAGACATTTTGGGAACGGATAGATACCGGTGGTAGAGATATCTCCGATGCTGCCGCCTTTAAGAGGGGAGAAGAGTTGTTCATATCTGGGCCACCAAGTATCGTCATATCCACGACGGTATTTGACCAGTAGCTTAACTGACGCTGATTATAGATAGAAAAGGGTTAAAGAAGAAGGCGAGCTCGACGAAAATCCAAGTTTCAGCTTCCTCCAACGATGTTCCAAATTCTAATGGTGTAACCATCTCTGCGCCACCATTGGCATCACGAAAACGTCGGCAGCAAGTTACCGTCGACGATGAGTACTCAAAGCCAAAACAGAAAGAGTCTGCAGGGGATTTGAAGAGCGAGGAAACATCTGCAAGATCAGCTAAACGGAGGCGGGTTTCTTCCCCTGGACCACGCAAGTCGGCCCCAAAACGCATGCCATCCGCCGGCGACTCGCAACTTGACGCCGATGGTGAGACAGATCCAGATATGGTCGAGGTGGAAGACGAGCTCATGCAAGTGAGCCC